>PVIW01013543.1:0-26988 GCA_004026585.1 Noctilio leporinus
CTTGTACTGTCTTGGAGTATTTGTCTACATTATCCTCCAACTCGCTGATCCGGTCCTCTGCTTCCTCTAGCCTACTGTTGATTCCTTCTACTGTATTCTTCAATTCAGAAATTGTATTCTTCATTTCCTGCTGGCACTTATTGATAGTTTCCATGTCCTTTTTCATGCTGTTGTAGTTCTCAGTAAGTTCCTTGTAACTCCCCTGGAGTTCTTAGTAATTTCCCTGGAGTTCTTTGTAGTTCTCCTGGAGTTGTTTACCATTTTCTTTGATGTGGCTGAGCTCACTGAGCTTCTCTATCATCATTCTTTTGAATTCCTTATCTGATATTCCAGGTGCCTCTGTTTCATTTTGTGTTCTTTCTGGGGATTCTTCCTTTCCTTTTGGTGATGGACTGATTCTTTTTTTACCCATTTTGGGTGTCTGTTGTTGCTTTTTATTTATTTATTTATTTATTTTTGTTCTTTCCTTGGGTTAACCTGCTTTGCTTCCTTGCCTTAGTTGAGCACCCTTCTGTGATAAGAGATTTGTGGAGTTCAATGTTGCAGTCTCCCAGATTTTCTCCACTTGCTGTTCTTGGTGTGTCCTTTATTTGGGCTGTCTGGTTGTATTCTGGGCCTGTGGGCTGCTTGGGCAGAGGCACAGGCTGCACTCGTGTCCTGGGAACAGCAGGTCACAGCACCAGCGGTGACCCAGTGGCTTCACTGCTATCAGAGCCTTCGTGGGACCAGCAGGCCTAGCTGCGCGGGGCTCCTCATAAAACTGTACGTTCAGAGACAGGGTGGATTCCAGGTACGGTAGTATATCAGCTCAGACATCATCACAAATACAGGTTTTTTCCATGCCTGGTGCTGCCATTCTGAGACTCTGGCTTCATCAGAAGGCTTTGGTCCTGACACTTCATACTGTCTTCCTCGTGGCCAGCAACAGGGACAAATCTTCACCCCTATCTGACCCAAGGCTTTCAGTTCTGAGTGTTTAAGTAACACGTTCAAGGTCATAGCACTGCTGGCCGGCTGCCCCGCCGCAGGAGGTGGCCTCCCGTTCCTGTCCGACCTGGGCCCACCTGTCCCAGACCCGCCCCTCCCGCCGACCACGCACGCCCCGTGCAGCACTCACAGCGCCCAGCGTGCCCCACCTCGCAGCCTCCTGTCTGTTCTCCTTACATACCCCGCCCCCGGCTCTCCGCTCTGGATTGGTGGACTCCAGGGACGCAACCCAGAGGCCCAGGCGACCTACCACACTCTGGCCCCCTTCCAGCGCTCCGGGCGCATGCGCTCCCATGATTTTTTTTTTATTTCAGAGTTTTTAACATATTCTGGGTGTGTATTCTTTATCAGAAGTGTGAGTCCTCCATTTTAGTTCTTTTTCAATATTGCTTTGGCTCTGCAGTTTAACGAGAATTTGGAAACCAGCTTTCCCTTTACCTAAAAAAGATGATGAAATTAGCATTGAAATGGCATTGACTATGTGCTCATTTAGATAGCGTTGACATCTCAACAATTTGTCTACTAATCTGTCAACACAGGATGTCATTCCCTTTATTTGGACATTTTAAATCTTTCACCCATTCTTATTACAGTTGTCCTATGTTTCCTCCATTTCTCTCCCCTGGTCACCCACCTCACCCCACTCCCATAGTCAATGCCCACATATTGTTTATGTCCATGTATACTGGTTCCTTGCCTAAACTCTTCCCCTTTCTCTCTTTTTCTCCCCCTCCCCCTCTCCCCTGCTCCCCTTGAGTCTGTTACTTATTTCCATGTGTCTGGTTCTCTGGTGCTCATTTGTTGGTTTTGCTCATTGGTTTCCTGTATTAGGTGAGATCACATGGTATTTGTCTTGAATCTATAGATTGCTTTGGGAAGTATGAACATTTTAATCATGTTATTTCTTCCCATCACTGAACATGGCGTATGCTTCCACTTATTTGTATCTTCCTTCATCTCTTCTTTCAGTGTTCTGTTGTTTTTAGAGTACAGGTCTTTTCCCTCCTTGAATAAGTTTATTCCTAAATACTTAATTTTTCTTCTTGCTATAGTGAATGGGATTTTTATTCTGATTTCTCTCTCTGATGTTTCATTGTTGGTGTACAAAAATACCTTTGCTTTATGGATATTGACTTTGCATCCAGCTATTTTGCCAAATTCAGTTATCAAGTCAAGTAATTTTTTTGGTTTCAGCCTGTAGGGTTTTCTATGTACATTATCATGTCATCTGCACATCATGACACTTTTACTTCCTTCTTTCCAATTAGGGTGCCTTTGGTTCCTTTTTCCTGCTGATCACTATGTCTAGAGCTTCCAAAATGATTTTGAATAGTGGTGGAGAGAGTGGACAGCCTTCTCTTGTTCCTGATCTTAGAAAAAAGGCTTTTGAGTTTTGCCCATTGAGTGTGGTGTTGGCTTCAGGTTACTTGAATATGGCCTTATTTATTTTGAGGTGTGCTCCCTCAGTTTTCACTTTGACGAGGGTTTTTTTTTTTTTTATCAAAAAATGGGTGCTATACTTTATGAAATTATTTTTTAGCAAGTATTCATAAGATCATATTGTTTTTGTCTGTCATTTTGTTTATGTGGTGTATTACGTTGATTGATTTGTGAATATTATACCACCCTTGCATTCCTGTGATGAATCCCATTTGATCACTGTGTATGATCTTCTTAACGTATTGTTGGATATGGCTTGCCAATACTTTGTGGAGGATTTTAGGATCTTTGTTCATCAGAGATATTGGCCTGCAGTTTTCTTTCTCTGTTGAGTCTCTGCGTAGCCATCTGGTTTGAGGCTTTTGTGTGCTGGGAGTGTTTATTTATTAATGTTTCCATTTTACTCATTGTTGTCAGTCTATTCAGGCTTCCTACTTATATTTGATTCAGTTCTGGAAGATTCTATGTTTCCAGAAATTTGTCCATTTTACCCAGGTTGTTAAATTTCTTGTCACATGTTTATTAGGGTAATTTCTTACAATCCTTTGTATTTCTGTAATATCAGTTGTGATTTCTCATCTATGGTTTCTGATTTCATTCTTTTGGGTCATATCATTTTTTCTTGATGAGTCTGGTTAAAGGTTTGTCAATTTTGTATATCTTTTCACTGAATCAGCCACTGGATTTACTGATTCTTTAAATTACTCTTTATGTTTTTACATCATTTAATTCTGCTATGATTTTGATAATTTCCTTCCTTATACTCATCTTTGTTTGTTGTTGTTCCTATAGTTTTTGTAGCTTTATGGTTAGCTTGTTTATTTGGGATTCTCCTATCCTTTGGAGGTAGGCCTGTATTGCTAGCAATTTCCCTCTCAGCACTGCCTTTTCTGTGTCCCATAGGTTTTGGGTTCCTGTGGTTTATTTTCATTTGTTTTCAGAAGCTTTTTGGATTTCTTCCTTGATCTCATTGTTAACTCACTCATTATTTAATAGCATGTTATTAGACTCCATGAATTTGAATATTTTGAGGTTTTTTCCTCTTGGTTGTTTTCTAGTTTCAATCTGTTATGATCTGAAAAGATGCTTCATCTAATTTCAATTTTCCTGAATTTGCTGAGGCTTGATATGTGTCCTACAATGTGGTCTATATTTGAGAATATTCCATGTGGATTTGAAAAGAATGTGTATTTTGCTCCTTTGGTGTGAAAGTTTCTGTCTATCTCAATTAAGTGCATGTGCTCAAGAACGTTGTTCAATGCCACAATATCCTTGGTTTCATTGCCTTGAAAATCTGTCCATTGTTTTTAATGGGGTGTAAAAATTCCCTAATATGAATGCTGCTTTTCTTAAAGTCCTCCAAGATTTTCTTTATCTATTTGGGTGCTCCTATGCTGAGTGCATTTATGTTTCCATAATTATATCTTCTGGATGGATTGCTCCCTTAAGTGTTCTGAAATGTCCCTCTTTGTCTCTTTTTATGGCCTTTGTTGTGAAATCTATTTTGTCTGATAGAAGTATTGCCACCCCCGCTTTTTTTCATGTCCCTTTGCTTGAAATATTTTTTCGTATCCCTTCACTTTCAGTCTGTGTAGATCTTATGCTCTGAGGTGGGCCTCTTATAGACAGCATACATGTGAGTCATGTTGTCTTATCCCTCAGCTATACTATGTCTTTTGATGAGTGCATTTCATCCACTTGTATTTAAGGTTATTATTGATATTGTCATCTTCCCTCTTTGTACTTGTGTTTCTCTCTGTCCCATTTTGTTTCTTCATCTTCTTAAAGTAGACCTTTTAGCTTTTCTCCCAATGCTGGTTTGGTGGAGTAGTCTTTAACCTTCTTTGGTCTTGGAAATGCTTTATTTCACTTTCCATTTTGAATGAGAGCCTTGCTAGGTTGCCTAATTTTGGTAGAAGGCCTTTGTATTTCATTATTTACAACATTTGTTCCCACTCCCTGCCGGTTTGTAGTGTGTCTCTTTAGAAAGCAGCTGATAATCTTATCAGAGTCTCTTGGTGTGTTTTTAGCTGATTCTCCCATGCTGCTTTTAGCATTGAGTCTTTGTGTTTAAAATTTGCCATATTAATTATGATATGTCTTGGAGTGATATACCTTTGGGTTCATATTCTTTGGGAGACTCTGTTTTATGATCTAGGATAATGACAGTTAATATTTGGTATGCATCTTTCTAGTTTTTTAAAAGAAAAGTTGGATTATATTTTCTTTACTTTTATAACCTAATGTTCTTTCTATGCTATATAAGTACTTCCCATGCTAAGAGCTCATGGCAGGAGAAATTGTATCAGGAATTGGTGGCACATTATAGGTAAATGAAGATTTGAGGGACCATTATTGTCACTTTCTCAGAGTAAATTTGTTGAAAGATTTTATTCATTATTTTAGAGAGAAGGGCAGGTAGGGATGAAAAAGGGAGCAAAATGTTAATGTATGGTTGCGTTTCACCTGCCTCCAGCTGGGGATGTGGCTGGAGACCTGGCTTTGCAACCTGGTTATGTGCCCTGGCTGGGAATTTTACAACTGACTCTTCTGTTCAAAGGCCATTGAACAAAGACTGAATTTAGAGTAATCAGGAAAGAATAACTGTGAGTAAAACACAAATCAGCATTATACAAACTGTCAAGTCCAAGAAATTAATTGTTCTCTTCGCTTTTCAAAGTAAGGTATTTAATAGGAAATTGCCTCCCTACTAGATATTCAAGAATGTATAGGAAGTTTTATTTACTTGTACCTTGCTCCTGAAAAAGTATGAGATTTCAAAGGTTACTACCCATAATTTTTTAAGAGAAATGCCAAAAACCTTGTGAAACAGGATTGATTTATTTATATTGGTGAAAAGGAAAGGAATGGCTTATTTAAAGGTAATACAGATTTAGATGAATGGCAGAATTTTGTGTTAAGTATTTTTATTCCCTTTAAAACACCCCAAAACATAGAGCCCTGCCTAATCAGGCTAGTTGCAGAACAGATAAGTCAGAGGTACCCTCTTTTGCTAGGGAAATAGATGTCCATGCTTCTTATTTCCCAGGCAGGGTTCAGCTTTACTGGTGGCAGCTCCCATTCATCTCTCCTTGATTGGGGAGGTTTCACAATCACCTGTGACACAGTTTATTTTCAGCTTTTAATTCAGAACTGCATGGCACCTTCTTAGAACATCTGACCCCATGGGTGGCTGGTGGGATGCTTCTGTTCTCTTTCAAACCATGTGACTCTATCTTTAATGGCTGCACCTTATTTTTAGATTCCCAAATGCAGCTTTTTACATTTTTTTTTGTTTTTGTTTTTGTTTTACTTGGGGAGTAGAGGGAACTTTATTGATGGTCCATGACAAGGTAGGGCTCCCTGGGCTCCTCCCCGTTTAGGGGTCTAGGATGGAAACTAGAGGTCAGGAGATTGTCAGAGTGTTGGGGGTTTGTTTTGGGGCAGATACCCCCTGGCAGCTGAGAGTCTCTCTTTCTGTAGCTGGGGCTGGTGACCCAGGGGGCTTTTACTCCTGGTGGCCATGTGGACCAGAAAGCCCACCACCCTGTTGCTATAGCCAAATTCATTGTTGTACCATAAAAGAGGGTGACAAGGTGGCTACTGAGGGCAATGGCAGCCCCAGCATGGAAGTTGCAGGAATAGACATCACTGGTAAAGTCACAGGAGACAACCTCGTCCCTCGTATAGCCCAGGATGCCCTTGACCGAGCCTCTGCTACCTGTTTCACTACCTTCTTGACATCATTATATTTGGTAACTTTGTCCAAGCAGCAGGTCAGATCCACAGCCCACATGTTGGAGGTATGGACATGGAAGCCATGCCAATGAGCTTGTCATTCAACTCAGGAATGATGTTGCCTGTACCTTGGCAGTGTCAGCAGAAGCAGAGATGATGTTGTGGACAGCCCTTGGGCCCTCCCTCCACAGCTTCCCAGAGGGGCCGCCCAGCTGACCTCAGCTGCTGACTCTGGGTAAGGGGCCCAGTCCCAGCCACCAGCAGAGCCTCTCACAGCCCTGTGAGCTGGTCACCACCACCATTCTAAGTTCAAAGCTCCTCTTGTCATCTGGGCACCTGAAATGGCCATAGCTATTTACACATTAAGAAACTAATGTTGTGTCATTTAACATGTGTGTTCTTCCTTCTGTCTTCATAGGGTGTAAGCCTATGATCACATCACCTTAGTGACTGTTTGCATCCAGGCCTCACTTGAGAAGCCCACCTGCATCTCCACCTCCTGAGACTGAAGGGTTTGACTGAGTTAGGGGTTTGGGTTGGTGAAGTATGGGGAAGCCTGTGGGCTTTACTTAAACTGGTTTACTCTTCTGCCTAAAGGCTTGGATCCACAGGGACAGATGGGTCCTTGCCTTTGTCACTTAGTGGTTATGGTTTTGAATTATGCCTTTGAACCCTGTTGCCAAATCCATTGTCCCCAGAATATGGCAAACAGGATTTAGACAACAGGTGTCACTAGTTCACACACTCAGCCATTTGAATATTCCTGACACAAGTCCTGGAGACTCCATTTATACCTGGATGAATTAAGTCAGGCCTTAGATTTACAGTCATAACCTCCAATACTACCTTTCCTACTTTTCAAATTTCTCCTCTAAAGACTCACTTTTTTCTGCATGGCCAGCAACTAAGGAAAATCTATGGGATATCTATGGAGAAGGGACATAAAGCAAAGGAGAATGGTGTTACTACCATTGCATCAATCAGTGGTCTCTGTCCCAGCCCTCTGTGTTCCCTCCTGAAAGTAAGTCTTATCTTCTGCTTCGTGTTTATCACTGGCTTAGGTGATCTTGTCACGTGAGTATGAACTGATAAATATATTGTAGATTTTATTTTTGAGCTTGAAGAAATTTTATGTGCGCTTTTCTACAACTAGTTTTGTCATTTGCTATCTTTGTGAGTTTTATGTTGTGTGTTGCTATAGCTCGTTAATTTCTCACTGGCCTTGGTAATCATATATACCTCAGTGTAAAATGAGTAGGTCACCGAGTATGTCCATTTTCAACCTTATAATAGAATGTAAAATTGTTTTTTCAAGCAGTTGTGCTGATTTGCATGCTTCTCAGGAGTGTGGTGTGTGAGGAAATGGATCCCTAGGAAGCTTTGCATTTGAAGAGGGAACCAAAGTAAACCTCTCTCTCATTTGGGTGAAAAAAGTATACAAGAAACTAGAATCAATTTATGGTATAAAATAGAGGGCTATCATAGATAGTAATCTTTTAATCCTCCCCTTGGAATACATTTGTTTATTCCAGGGAGAGAGGAAGGTGATGGAAGGTGCCAAGTGAGGGAGAGACTCCAGTTGATTGTGTCCTGGATGCACCCTGAGCAGGATTTAACCTGAAATCCAGTTATGTGCTCTGCTTGGGGACCAAATCTACAAGTTTTTGGTGTATGTGATGATGCTCAACCAGATGAACCATCTGTCCAGGACACATGTATAAACACGCTGTGTGTAGATGGCATGATTTTAGAATTGAAATTACTTAGAGGGCTAATGTCATATGTGAATCTATGTGCCTGGCTTAAAATGAAGTCCTTGGAGCAGACAAATCTGCTTGAACTTCAGGTAAAACCACTGTAAGAACAGTTGGAATTGTACTGGGGTCTGCTCTCTATTTAAACAAAGCTGTCTCTATTAATAAGCAGATTTTGCCATCTAGCCTTCCCCTGTGTTATATTGTCATTATAATGTTATGTTCATTGACAAAGTTATTTCAGAAATTCACTTTTCATTCTCCACCGAAATACCATTATATTTTAAAGTATAAATGTTCACTATGTTTTATTTGTAACCTTTGTTAGTTTTTCCATCAAAGTCTATAGCGTATATTCACCTACATCAAAAGAGAATTTCCTAATTGAGAGAAGTATTTTGTGACAAACGGAAATGCTACATTTCATGAAGGAAGCCATACAATTATTTCTAGCTTGCGTGAAAAAGGTAAAGAAGAAAGTGGAATAAGTTGACAGGTAAATGATATAAGCCTCATTATTTGTGGCAATATTCATTTTATACTTTGGGTTGTTTTCTCTACAGGCCGTAGAGATGCCATTTGATTTTCAAACTGAAGTTATTTTGGGGGTATGTCACATACATACATTCATGGTTTGAAGCTTAGGCCTTGGAGTAGACAAGCTTGAGTTCTAAGCCTGACTAGAGCTGAGTTCTACCCCTGACTCTAGAACTTCAGGTTGTGTCTAGTTGTGAGGTAGGTATGGTCCTTCTTGGTTGTGGAGGGAGATACTGCATTTCTACCTAAAGTCCCTCCTATACTTTTAAAAAAATGTTTTTAAATGCCTGCTCAGACCTTGCAGAATTTAAGACTCTGCCTCTTTGAGAGGATGAGATCATGAAAAGAAAGAGTGGTAAGCGGAACGAGGGGAACTTCCTGACCAAGCATGGAGGAATGTGCGGTGGGACCACTGCATTTCTGTTAAGTAAGAAGGACTCTGACATTTTCCTCCATATTTCTGTTTAGAAACAATACACTTTTAAAGTGTTGCTCTGTAATGAAACAGGACTTTTGTTTTTATGTTTTTGAGATATTGCAAGCTCTACATATGCCTAAATGCCTAAATAAGATAGCAGCAAAGCAATGATGTCCCAAGGCTTGAATTTCAGTCTCTTCCATTAAGGCAAGTCTACCCCCACTCCCAAGTGTAATTAAAATTAAAAATAGAAAATATATTTTCTCATGAGAATCTTCTCACTTATATTTATAAATCTAAAAAAAATAGACATTTCCCTACCCACTCCCTGCTACCAACATTTTTGTTAGTGAGATAGCAATTTTATTGACTGAGTGGTACACAAAAAATCATTTCACTTGCTTTATGAAATATTTCTATAAAAACTATTGCTAAATTACTGAAACAGGAAGATGAAATTCATAAACTATTTATAAGATTACCATGTTTTTGAATGTAAAGCCGAAAGTTAATAAAATATTTTATACTTATGTTAAAACATCTTTTGAAGATGTGAACAACAAATATGAAATCATTAGAGTACCTTTCACATTTGAAACTACTTTAACATTAGAAATATGCTTTCACATTTCTGAAACAGTTTAGTTTGCGAGGAGTTCTTGCCTCTGTAAATCACCATCTGCTATTGTCCCTTTGCCTTCTCTGTTTCAGCCACAGAGGCCCTCTGTGTTTCGTCATCATGTCAGATGTTTCTACCTAATGGCCTTCCTTCCATGAATCTTCTTTTCTCCCCTGTTATCACATGTCAATGGCTTCTCATCATTCAGGTGCCATTTTTTTTTTTTTTTTAATTTTATTGTTGTTGTATTACATCCATCCCCTTCAGGTGCCATTTTAACAGTGTCACATCTCAGAGAGACCTTTCCTGACCACCTATTCTAAATTAGTCATTCTCTTTTCTTACTCTATTTTAATTCTATGCATGTACCTTGTCACTATGTGATATTTTCCGTATCAATTGTCCTTCTTCTCCAAACCAGAACATAAACTCCATCAGAATGAAGACCTGATCTGAGTTGTCTGCCTCGAGAAGCAGTTGCCTAGTTCCTGGGACAGAGTGTTTAGTGAATATGTAAATGAGAATAGAACATAGTTAGAAGCAGGCACAATAGGTGAGAAATTCACTTTTTTGCTTGAAGAATTCAAATGGCCTAATTCTTTGCATTTTTTAGTGAAACTTGAAGAAATGCTTATTCTTTAATGAAAAAGTTTAACTTTCAGTTTAAAACTTTTGCCTCTTGGTGACATTATTTCTACTACAATACTTTGTTTTTAAAGTTTTTTCTTTTAGTTTTAAAATAATTGCAGTCAAACTGCAAACACTAGATGGAGCTCATTACCACGAATCATTGTACAGTGCTTTGCATCCTATAAGAGAATTCTCCACATTTGAGGAAAGTCTCATACATGCCAGGTAATATAAAAGATTCTGCATTTTAACACTTTAACACCACGGCTTCTTTTCTGAAACCTTGAAAAACGATTTCCATGTAAGGATTTGTACTGGCGAAGAGATAAGGGCTTGGTTACTGTAGACAGGTTGTTTCCTTGTCATGCCCACCCTCCTCTCAAAATGATGTCTGTGTAATAAAGAGTCTTAAGAAATAAAGTTGAAACTCAAACAATGCAAAAGTGGGGCAACATCCAGTGGTTAAAAATTTCATAGCTTTTGCACAGCTGAGAAATGAGTGCTCAGATGAGACTTGTCTTCTGCAACATATTCTAATAAGAATTGTGATTGCGCCTATCTTCACAATTGTTTTCTGAACCTTATAAAAATAATGTTTGTTTTAAACAATATATACAATATACAGAGAGGTTTGTTGTCATCTCTTTAGTAATTGTATGAAATTTGCCTCTCTTAAGATCAGTGGATTTTTTAATATAATGATGACAAGCTCTCAACACTGAAAGCTTGTGAAGGGGCACAAATAAGAAAGTACTTAACCTATAGTAGAATAAACAATCACAAATTATTTTTTATTTAATAGAAGCTTATTTTCTATTAAGTCCTATATGTTATTACATAAGTAATATTGTTACCATTTAAGTGCTTATCCTGTCTTAGCCCCTTTAGGCTCTTTTCATATGTATTCTGTATTCTTCAAATACCATTTTTGTTGAGGTTCCCTTGGGACAGCATTGAGGCTTGGAGCCCCAAACAGGTGAATCCTCTGAGACCTGACAGGAAAACTGGGAAAGCTGGGTTCATATATGCCTCCATGGTAAAGCCAGTGGGCCCCAATGGAAATGGGACCTTGAGAACATACCTTAGCCCCTTTGAAGTCTGGCCTGTTCTCTCACCCCTCCTAATTTTATGTGGTATCATCAGCAGAGGTTTTAGAGTTTGAATGCACATCCTGACCTGAGTGAAATCTCAGTGCTCCCTCACTTGTTGGTCCTGAACAATATCTGTATTCCTGTAATTAGCATTGTTGAGCATTGAATGGCAAGCTACATGCCTTTAAGTTTACTGCTTTCAATAAAAGATCTTTGGGAATAGGGGGAACAGGGTTTTTGTCCCTGAGCCCCTAAACAGCCTTCTTCCCCCTAGCACAAGCTTTCTAGGAAGTACTGGTCTCATCTGAGGCACTGAGGGATCTGTGCAGGTCAGGGATCCCCACATTCCTGCTGCCCCACATGCCTGGCACCCTAGGGTCCAAAGGAAATCCCATTAGATTTCACCCACACCAAAGGCACTTTCCTTCCTGGCTCTGTGGCCCCTGGCTCAGTGTGTCCCTCTGGAGGCCAGAGGGGAGGGGCTGCTGCCACCACCTCTCCTGCTGTGGGACCAGCAGCAGAGCCCAGGCCACAGAGGAGCAAGGGCAGGAGCCAGCCACCACCTGCAGCTGCCCTGAGCTGTTGCAGCCTCAGCCCAGCCTTGCCAGGGGTGCAAAGTCATCTAGGGAGGTGGCATGGGTGGGAGAATTCAAATGGCTATAAAAGGGTCTTACCTGTATCTACCCAAAAGCCAAGACTCTCACTCATAGTGCATATCCCTTTCCTTAGTGACAAAACTTCCAAGGTTTAAACTTTAAAGGACTTTTCCTTCTTTCCCTGGGTATTTCAAAGGTGTTTTAAAATGTCTTGGGAATTCATTAAATTGGGCTTGTTAAATGCAGTTTAAAATACTTGGAAAGCTTTTTCAAGTAAGGAAATACTACAAAATTCTAATATACTGCCATTTATAATTCTAATCAAGTTATGTCTTCTATATCTGTCTTGAAAATAAGGGGAGAATAAACCAACTGCTCCTTTTTATCCAATTTAAGAAAGGAGTTAGAATGATACAAAAAAGACATTGAAACTTCCTCATTCCCTCCAAACAGAGGTCTCCCCTCTGAGAAGTTCCTATTGAAGAAGGGCAAATTGGGTTTGTGAACTCCTCTCTTATCAGCATGGAAGTTAGGAACTTTAAGAAAGAGATGAAATCACTCTTAGAAGACCCTCTGGAGCTAGCAAAACTACTAGACAGAGGGGATCAAAGAAATTGGTTGCTTGCTCTGGTGCACTTTTATCTGGGTCCATGACATTTCAAATGTTTTTGGTCATTTAAAGACAGTCATTGTATTAGTAGAATTCATTTTCAAAATTATTAAATCTTCAAAAAATCCATGAAAAGGATTTTAACTTATCCTAAAATATAAATTTCTCAAAATAAATTTTCAAAAACTACTTTGGAATAAATAGGAATTTGTAGGGCTCTGGGGAATGACTGGGTTTGTCAAGATACTGGATAATCAGGAATTAATTGTTGTAAAACTGGAAAAGCCTATATTGTTACTGCCTGTCATCTAACAGAGCCAATAAACAGAGACTGGGATTAAATCTTTATGAGTTCTTGACTCAGATCGTGGGTGATCTTAGAAGAAAGAGCGTTTATACCCTAACAAACACTTTAGAATTCGGAGAAAAGTTTAATGAAATCAAAGTTGCAACCTACTTTCTTTGTATCCTGGGTACAGGTCTTTTTGTCAGGAGAGGAGTAATATGGCTCAGATAGTCTTAATTACTTGCAGTCTCCCTAAGGCACAAAGGTGGAACTACTTGTGATTCCCTGGAGTTGGGGTGGGTCATCCCTTCCAGGGTCCTGAAACAAAAGGTTTTTTGTTTCTTTTCTTTTCTTTTCATTTTTTTTTTTTTTAATTGTTGTTGTATTACATCCATCACCTTTTTGCTCCCCTCCCAAAAGTTTTTCATATACATGAATTACTAAGCTTATTAGCGGTGACCTGAAACTAAAAATTTCCAACATGTGAGGTTAGGTGAACTGAATATAATTGTTTTTCTTGTGACTTTGTTCAAAAATATTGGTGATTTTTAGACACTTGTTTATTTTCTTAAAGCCATTTGGTAAATTGTAGCAATATGAAAGCATTTCTGCTTACCTCTCCTAATGAGGGGTAGGGAAAAGGGCCAGTCTTTCTGTCTCTCTACAACTCCTTGTGGGAGAGAAAATACACTTAGGAAGCCTTAAAATCTTCAAAAAAGGGTCGAGTTTCAGTCAAACCTATTTATTTCACCATTAGCAAAAAAAAGAATACAGATAATCTATCCTTGGCTAGCTTAGCTTTTTCTCTGTCTTTTGCTAGACAAACCATCGAGTTGCCAGGGACTTTGGCAATTCTCGGTGGGAAAACCAGGGGTGCCCTGCATCCCACTAGTTGGCTCCTTAATCAATGGTGGGGGTCACCCCCTGAAACCCAGGAAGGTTTTTTTTTTCTAGGTGCACCACAGACCAAATTACAACCCTGTGACCCCACAAAGTCCCCATTGGAATGCATTCTTAAGAACTAAATTAAACTACTACCTAGGCCGCAGAAAAATCAGGGGGTTCCTTAAAAACTATATGCAAGAGTCAGGCCTTTTGAACTATTATATCACAAGCCATTCTTAACTTTGGATTTAATATTTAAAACATGACAAATTTTAGACCTAGAAACCTGTAGTCCCAGAAACAAGCCATACCAAGCTTACTCCCTCTCCTGTCTCTGCTGTAGCCTCTCTAAAGATTGTCAAGGTCACTAGATAGTAAAACAACCCACTTTTACACTCTGAAGGAATACAGTAATCACCAAAAATAAAACTTTTTTCTCTTCCTTAAGTCTAGCCTCAGAGCAGAAAGTGGGGGTACTCTACCTTCCCAGCTAATTCCCAGGGAACAGTTGGCACTGTCTAACCCCTTAATCTCCCCTTCTGGTATTATTTAATATTTGAAACCAAAATCCATCAAGCAGTAGGCATATGCTACACTTAGGCATGTAAAGACGTGTTGCAGAAATATAGAAATACAATTTTCATAAATATCAGAAAGATAAGAATTATCCTACTCCAGTAAAGGCCCTTCAACTAAATGCCTTCCCAGACTCAAAGACCAATTTGTAGGTCATTATATGAATTAACCATTTTGCACAAGTTTTCTTATTGCAGGTATGTCTATCCACCTGATGAGCTATTGCACTCATTCAAGCCAGGTATTTTCTTGTTGTTACATGGTCTTTAAAAATGTTACCTTCTAGACTCATAAATGTTCCCTTACAAATCTTCATTTTATGATAACTTTAATCTTGAATTTCAGTATGTACAAGGTCTCCGTATATTTCTTGAACATAACGTTAATATATCCTTAGTAAAATAAAATGATATAGGGAAGAATTCTTCTTACCCTTAGGGCAGCTTCTAAAACTAGTTCGTGGTTTATAGTAAAACTGAAATATTACAATAAAAGAATTAAAATGTTAAATAAAAACATGTACATTCAAATAGAAATAATATAAAGAAAAGGAATGTTAAGGATATAGCTAAGAATATATGCAGATTTTTCCTGATACTGCTTTCTTTGTCTGCTTACATAAGTAAGTGATTTCTTAATAATATAGAGTGCAAAATATTACATTATGTTATAACTATTAAGTTGCTAGTTTTAGTTCCTTATGCTCCTAAATTTAACTCTTGTTACCTATATGTATTTTGAAACACTTAAAAGACTATTCAAATTTTTAAAATATATAAATATACAATCTATTCACATATTTCCTACTAAACTATTGAAATAAAAAATCTCTATCACAATAAGAATATGTACATGAAAGTAAATAACAATTTCTAAAAATATATGTGCCTCTGCATACAGCTATAGTACTTGCTATAAAACAAAAGTGATATTATTTATGAGATTGTAATACAGTCATCAACATAAAAAGCAAACTTACAATTCTAATAAAATTTCACTGCATTTAGCTCTATTATTTTAAGTTAAATATTTTCATATTGTAATCATTTCTTAAATGATCATCTAAAATAATTCATTTGGCTACATAAAGAAAGAAAAGTCAGAGTATGCCTCTCATTTTAATAAGATAGAATGTATCTTATTAAAGAATGTTTAGTTTTGTCTATGTTTAGTCAACAGGTTTTCAAACATTTCATTTTTAAAAGTACTGTAAAACTGTAGAGTAGTTTCACTACTCTAAATTAGAAGGGAGCAGAGCCTATTTGTCATTCATTTCATTTTCAAAAGTACTGTAAAACTGTAGTTTCACTACTCTGTATTTGAAGGGAGCAGAGCCTATTTGTCACTCACATTGGCTCCCATATGGGCTTCCCTAGGCCCATAGCAAAAGGCAATAGCCAAGCTGATGCCCTAGGAAGCATCATTACCACCTTTCAAAAGGCAGTTGTCTCTGGGAAAATAGAAAATTCAACATAACACTGGCATCACATATAATTCCATGATCCAGGTTGTTGTTGAACAACCCCATCATACATTCCAAACTCCTTTTATCAAACAATAAATGAAGAGTATGGGCTCCTCCTCTAGGAGCCTAATTATGTTAGCAATGTATACCTATAATTTTCAAAAAAATTTTAATTGTATTAATTCCCTTACTTCACTTTTGCCAACAGAAGATAAGGGACCACACCCATTAGTATTATATAGAAACGCTCAAGGAGAAGGACCCTGGGAAAATTGAGCTGATTTGCTAACATGGGGAGGAGGATATGTTTATGTTTCAATCCCCACAGGCCCCCGTTGGCTGCCCAACAAGAGAATGAAGCTCTACCATGGGGGACACTCATTGCTTTCACTCACTCATTGCTCACTTTCACTAAATCTGTTCAGACTGCCCATGCTATGGATGTCACATGTGACCCAGCCTTCTCCAAGCTGTGGGTTACTCCCCTGAAATGCAATGCCAGCCAACATTCCTGAGAAGAAATGCACCACCACTCTCAGGGAGTGTTTTCTACCAACTTTGAATGACAACCTCTAATGGCTGAACCCAAAAACCTGGTTTGATGAACTTAATCTAAGAGTATGGGTAATGAGAGCTGCTGGGTGTCTACTTATTATGTTAATACTGTGTATTTTGAGATGTATCTGTTACATGTTTCTGCGTGACTGCCTTTACGAGGAATAGGGGGCAGGCTTCATTGGTTTCACCATTGTCAAGGTGATATCAAACAAAAAAGCAGTACATGTCCAGGTCTCCCAGGGAAAGCATGAAGTTTTGGAGCCCCCAGCAGGCCAGGAAAAGCCTGTAAGACCTGACTGGAAAATCAGGAAAGCTGGGTGCATCTGAGCCTCCATGCTATAGCCAATGGGCCCCTGTGGAAATGTGATCATGAGAATACACCTTAGGCCCTTTGAAGTCTGGCCTGTTCTCTCACCTCTGCTTAATCCTATGATGTGTCCACTGCTGAAGTTTTTAAAACTTGAATATAGATCCTGACCTGAGTGAAATCTTAGTGCTCCTTCACTTGTTCTTCCTGAGCAATTTTGGTTTTCCTATAATTAACATTGTTGAGTGTTGAATGGCAAGCTGCATGCCTTAAAGTTTACCACTTTCAAAATAAGATCTTTGGAAACTCAGAACCACACTTTTGGCCTCAAGCCACTAGCCAGCCTTCTCCCCGCTGGCACAGGCTGTCTGGGGCACATTCGTTTCATCTGTAGCACCAAGGGTTCTCTGTGCGTCAGGCATTCCCCACAGATTCTGAAAGGGAAAAGCTTAGGTTCAAAGGAAACAAGTAATGAGCCCAAAGTCATACAGTCATAAGGGGCAGAACTGGCATCTAGATGTAGGTCTATCTGATTCCAGAGTTTGTTTTCACCGATTTATACTGAGGCTTATGGATGTTAATGTTGTTAGATTAAAATCAAAGCCAATGTTGAAAATTCCTTATGGATAAATTTGAACTTTTGCTTTCCTAAAAACTTCCTCTTAGTTTTCTTACTATCTTTCCTTCCACTAGGGTAAAAGAAGTGGAAGAGCTGTGTTAATGGTACCTCAGTCTGTGTATTCACTCTACCCCTCACGCAGCAGGAGGCAGGCCCTGGGAGAGCCTGAAAGCATGGGGAGCTCTTCTCAAGGCCTGTGGCTCACACAGCTTTGTCAACCTCAACTGTGTTTTTTTCTAATCCCAGCAGTGACTTCAAAAATCAAAATGGAGACACGCAGTGAGATTGTTCTTTCCTTCTAGCAGGATGTAAGTGGACTAGTCTAGTGAACTGTGGCCCCATTAAAATAAGTATTTTTTAAAATACTGAATGTAAAATTCACATTTTTAAAACTTAGCACTATGTTTGCTTCCTCTTTACAACCTTATCCCTATTCTACCCCAGGTAAAAATGTTGTTTATATTCTTGCTGTTGTGCATCATCCTCCATTCTGTTTCAGCACTGCTTTGGCATTAGTATCAACTTATGGCGACTCTACCAGAGGCTCCCTAGGAGTGGGGTCCATTCTCTTGTCTATTGGTGGATCTTCAGTGAATCCTCAGTGCTGATATGTACTGAACATTCAGTGACTATCAGTGAGTTTGTGGTGGGTGTGTAGGAGAGATGGGTTCTTAACATGGTGGGAGGAAAGTGATCCGGAATATAGGAAAATGAGCTAAAGCACCTATTCAGAGGCTACAGATCTGTTTGGATTTTGGGATGCTGAGAAAGTCACTTCTTTTGGGGGTGGGGCTCTCTTTCCTCATATTTAAAATGGGGAGTTTATATTTGATAGCCTCTAGGATCCCTTGTAGCCCTGTCATTCCGAGTGACTAGTATTATTATAAGAGGAAGGAAAGAGGGTATACTTTAAAAAGATCACCAGACTTTGATGCTAAATGAAATCAATATGCTTTGTGAGTAGAAAGGAAAAGGACATTTTAGAGTGAGGAAATATTATGGTTTTTCAAAAAGCATAGAAAAGACACAGCTATTAGTGTGGTTCCTCTAAAGCAGAGAATGAAAAACACAAACTGCCTTCTGTTTTCATTAATAAGTGTATTGGGAGTTCTTAGTGCCACAAATCTAGGAACCTTCTCTCTGAATGAAAGCTGTCCTCCACAAAAGAGAGGATAGGATTCCTTCAGAAATCCTTAAGAGTAATAGTGGCTCTTTCTCTCATTGGAAACTATAATGAAGGGAGTCAGAGGGAAAGTCAGATGAGCTGGTGAACAGCAGTTGTCAAAGTGTGGTGTAGAGATTCCTGATGGTCCACAAACCTATTCAGGGGTCCATGAACCAAAACTATCTTTTTACTTACAGTTAGATGTGCTTTTGCATTTTCTTTTGCTCTCATTGTCTCATGAGTTGCAGGTGAAGTTTTTGAGGTATCAGGGAAAAATTTCCACAATTATCTGCAAAGACTATTAAGATACTCCTCCTATTTTACATACAAAGGTGTATGATGGTCGATTTTCTTCATGTACTTCAACCAAAGCAGCATATCACAACAAACCAGATGGAGAAGCAAAGGTGAGAACGCAGCTCTCACTAGTAACCCATCAGAGGGATTTTCAGAAATATAAATCAGTGTCCTTTTCTCAGCAAATGTTATTTTGAGAACTGTGGCTATTTTTAATGGTATTTAGATTCTATAATAGAGTTATTATTGCTATTTAAACAAACCATTATAAATTTGATTCTCAGTTTTGTTTCTAATATTGTAACTGTCAATAGATGTAATCGAATAAAGTAGGGGTATCAAACACATTTCCACATCAGCCTGGGGTTGCCTTCAGAGGGCTGAATGCAATTTTAGGACTGTGGGCATGTAACTGTTACTCCTTAACAGTTAAGAGATTCAAGTAGAAACAAGGTGGAGGGCTGGACTTGGCCTCTGGGCCTTATGTTTGCCTCCCGTGCAATAAAGAGAAGTTCTTGGGGTTTTCCATAATTTGTAAGAGTGTACAGAATTCATGAAATTAAAAAATTTGATTTCTCCTGCTCTAGGATCATTCGTGGAGGAAGAGTTTCAGTTCCTATGGATTTGTATCACTCTTTCCTATTTTATCAAAAGCAATACAGCCCTGGCTAGTGGCTCAGTGGAAAGGCACCAGTCTGCTAACCCAAAGGTCACTGGTTCAATTCCCAGCCAGGGCACATAACCAGGTTGCAAGCCAGGTCTCCAGCCAGGTCCGTGGCTGGAGGCAGGTGAAAGGCAACCATACATTGATATTTCTCTCCCTCTCTGCCTCCCTCCCTTCCCCTCTCTCTAAAAATAATAAATAAAAAATCTTAAAAGCAATGAAAGGACCTTTTATTTTTAATTTTTTTTAAAGATTTTATTTACTATTTTTAGAGAGAGGGGAAGAGAGGGAAGCAGGAAGGGACAGAGACATAATTGTATGGTTGCTCTTCACGTGCCACCAGCTATGAACCTGGATGGAGACCTGGCTTGCAACCTGGTTATGTGCGCTGACTGGGAATCGAACCAGCAACCTTTGGGTTTGCAGGTGGGCACTTTATCCACTGTGCCACCAGCCAGGGCAGAAAGGCCTTTTATGTGTTAGTCAGCACCTTTTCACCTTCTTTATCTCCTTGTCACATCTTAATTTTTCTCAATACACTAGTGATGAAGGATTAGATCATATTGCCTAATTGAAACATCTGGGAAGTATACTGTTCTTATAAACTAATTTTGCAACGTACATTTTCTGTGCCTTTAACAAACAATGTTGGTGTTTGACATGCTTGCCAGCATTTCCTTCACAGAGTTGTGATTTAACAGCAGCAGCAGCAACCCACAGAGTCTCCTACTATGCCTGCGGAGCACTATGAGTTGTCAGTGGGCTCATTTCCTTTCCTTGCTGACCTGTCCTCTTTCACCACAGGGAGCATGAAGCAGGAGGAGAGCTCTAGGCCTCTGGTACGAGGGGCCTGATGCTCTCATTTTAGATGACAATATATTTAGAAATGCTGTTTTTGGTGAAGTCTAAGTTTTTAAAGAAAATCTCTTAAAATGTTCATTGTCTGTGACCTCTATGCTGACCCTCAGAGTTCAGACCATTTCGTAGTTTTCTGAATTTGATCCTTCCTTTAGATTATTTAGAAATTCCAACCTTGGGACTGTAAAAACACCTTTGTTTGATATCTTAGCTTTAGGACTTGTGTAATAGCCATTTGTATTTGTTTCTCTTTGTTACTTGAGTTCTGTGATTGTGCTTTCAGATCAGTCACAGGGATAGGCATCCTCTGAAGTACATTAAGTGGCAGAAACACTCCTGGCTTCCCCAACACAGTAACGTTGGTTTCAGGTGCTTATTACAGGTCTATGCACAGTCATATTGGAGCTCTTGGTGTAAAGGAAAATGGAAAATTTCCAAAAAGAATGTTTTAAGGACACTCTTACCAAGCACCTGGTAGAACTCTCCTTGCTAGACTGAACTTTCAGGCACACCCAGGTAACAGATATAAATTATGTCATCTCTCCTCCTAACCGTTGTATGGGGACTGGAGAAGGCAGGGGGAGATGCACTAAGACAGCTCTGACATATGGTTAAGTCCTCAAAAAATGGTAGTTACTGCTTTCATTATTTTTATTAATGGTAGTAGTAATAATAGTCCAAAGTGTTCAATTCTATGTGATTTCATTTCAGCTCCCTGAAAGGGCAATATTTCAAATAAAACATTATAATTCAAACAGTTGTGGAGTTTGAGTGGCAGCTGGAGGAAGTGCAAATATTCTGGGTGAAAAACGAGCAGAGTCCTGCCCTGACTATGTCAAGCACATGAGCAAGAAGTTGGATGCCAACTGTTCAGAGGTTCACTTTTCTTTATTAGCTGAGTTAGTATTTTACTGTTTTAAAAAACGTCTGTGTTTAGTGCTCGCTTCAGCAGCACATATATTAAAATTGCAATGATACAGAGAAGATTAGCATGGCCCCTGTGCAAGGATGACACGCAAATTCCTGAAGCGTTCCATATTTAAAAAAAAAAAAAAGTCTGTGTTTAAATACTTATAATATATTCATGAGTTCATTGACACCTTGACATTACCGAACCATGAATAAGAAATGGATAAAAGAAATCTGAAAATTAATATTTGTAAAAGCATTTAGAAAGTACTCATTTTTTTCTTTTTGCAACCATTTTATGCCTCCATCTTGTGGTAGGTTTATTTGACTCTTGACTAATTCTAGTTCCTTATTTTTTTAACTTCTATATACTTTAAGCAGGGTGTAGAAAACAAACATGAAATCACTATCTAAATTTGAAATAAATAAAAAAAGAAATGGAACATTCATGAGAGAATAAAAGTTTTTAAAAAAGCAAATTGGAATAATTAGGTGGTCAATCAAAATATTTTGAAAATACAATGCCTAATATTTTATCTAACATTACCTATTAGTTTTGAAAACTGAACTTTATTTCCAGCATGGAGTGAACAAAAGTAGAGGTAACTCTAAGGACTTATGAAGTGTTAGGAGGTTTTGCCACAATGGTGGCCTTCTGTCATAACAGCTGATTAGTGAGTATCAACTTACTGTACTTGTGGTATTGGGCACTTGTATGACACCTTCCATTATTAGAGAATTCATTATGAGACCAAAGCACAGAGAGACAATGAGATATAATGTTTAAATATTGCCTGACTACATGGCTCCTGGAGGAAGGCTGCCTACAGTTCCCTGCTCTGTTTGAACCTCAGTTTTAGTATCTACCCTGCCAATTAAGGACGATAATGCTCATTTCATAGGATTAAATGAGTCAATATATATAAAGCTCTCAGAAAATGCCTAACCTATTCTAGTACTTAATAATCATGAGTGGCAACAATGACAGTAATGATAATCAACAGTAGAGGGTAATTATTTCATGAAGTTATATGCTTGGATTATTTAAATCAGTATGCTGAAAGCAAGTAAAAGAAAACATTGCTAACTTGCATGTTTTCTTTAAGTGGGAGATACTTTTATATAATCCTAACAATGAATTCCATTTTAAGATTTTGCTTTTCATACACAAATGATCCCAACCTAAAACTGACATCCACAGACTATCTGAGCGTTTGTGGCAACTGCTTAGCAGAAAATGCCTGGAGACCTGCAGTCATCACGCACACCTACCTGCTAAAGGTAAGACTTTCTAGCAGCTCTTAAGACACTTGTTTATCGTGAATACACTTGACTTTTTTGCCAAGATTAAATTTATTTCCAAAGCAAATAAAGTAAGATTTCACTTTTCCATATATTATTACAGTTGAAGCTCTATATAACTTGAGGGCAGAATAAAAGAGAATGTTACAAAAGAAGCACTTTTTAAAAGTAAGTGCCAACAGTTCTACCTTTTTCTTCACACCAGCAGCTACTCTTTCATCAAGTTGTTTTTGATAATATCTATAAACTAGATGGTTAAGGAATATGCAAGTCAATCTTTGATAATTATTTGAATACAAACACCCAACAGGTAGTACTAGGATTTCAGTAGTCCAGCTAGTTCTTTAGTTTACCTAATTTTGGAAATAGTTACCTCCCAAAATAAGGGTACCAGGAAAAGCATCATGTGATTGTCATTGAATTTTGGAGAGCCTTTTGTTTTTGCACAGTTCTTTACCAATATTAGCTGTCACTATCAGAGTTGTTTTGAAAAGTCAAGAAAATAGTGCACTTGTAATAATGGAGCTGATACATAAATAAGATAAATGTTAGTGCAGGGATTTTTTAACCTTATTCTTTAGATGCCTTTAGTACCTATAAATATAGTATTAAAGGATTGTGTTTCCTTAAAGGCAGTGGAAGTTACTGCAAATCATGATAGAAGAAGCATTGGTCTGAACACAAACAATAGCCTGGGGAGGGATGGGGAAGGAAGAGGCAGGGGCCTGGGTGGAGGTGGGTGAGGCAGGGTGGGAAGTTGGGGACATCTGTAACAGTGTCAACAATTTAAATAATGGAAAAATAAAGGCATTTCTCTCATTCACACAATTGTCAGCTACTCAATATGGGAGAACTGAAAACTACACGAAGTCATGGGAATCTGAAAACAAACAGGCTGTCCTGAAAAAAGGCAAAAAGGATGTGGACCTTCTTAGGGAATGTGAATTTCTGAACAACAGCAGCTCACTGACTGTGGATGTACAACTGATGAGATGTATAAGTATATACATGACTGTGTATATAGAGAGACAGAATGCAGAGCAGGAATGCATAAATGAAAAGTTATAGGTGTTGAAATAAAATACAAAAGAGTTACCTCTTTCGATATAATTCTACCCTTCATTCAGGTCTGCCTTGGTCTGTATATTTTGGTATGCATAGAAAATAAAGTTTCTTAATTACAGTAGATGGAGTCCACTTTGTCCTGGGTGCCTTGGGGAGGTTTTGAATTGCACAAACTTATTTAAAGACAAAAATACATTGTTTTTTATAGTCCTTGGAACTTGGCTTCTTCTGATTTTTCATTCAGGTTGTATATCATGTATGATTTTGTGGTTTTATAAAATCTAATGGCAGGAGCTGGATAAATGTGCACTCCACTACATGCACTGCAAGAGGATTGAAAATGTTTCTTCTGTAAAGCAATTGGATATAACATCAGTTGCCTGTTAAGAAGAGATGTGCCTGTATATGTGGATATTTCATCTTTGTGTCCTGTGGCCTGAAAATTATGTTGTTTCTGAAATCAATGATGAAGGCAAGTTGTCTTTTTCAACCCAATATTCTACCCTGTGCTTGAAAGGTTTAGAATTATGTTCATCAGCATGGTGGGTTTTATACAATGTCTGTCCTGAAAAAGTCCAGCCACTTTTAATTTAACAAGAATTGTTTACACACATTGATGTAACCTGACAGCCAAAAAGACTGGATTGCAATGTGTATGCATAAAAAATGATGACTTCACTATAATACTCAGTGAGGGGTTTAGATGCCCTTGAGTGATAGGAAGGTCCTGATAATTACAATTCACACATGATGCAAAACTCAAGTTTTATCTAATAGCTTCAAGACCCTTTATTTTTTCACTGAATATCTTTTTGTGGGGTAATAGATGACTGCACTGAATTAATTATTTGATCTGTCTGGTAATCTTCTACTCCAGAGAATTGCATAAAAGCAAATCTTTGAACTGAATGACTGAGAGGTTTTTAGGGTCAAAGGTTTGTAAAAATGATATCAGTCCTCACTGTGCCCTAGAACTTGGAAATGAAAATCTTCCATTTCCTCCATAGAATGCTCTGCGTGAAATCCATCACTCTTCTTGCTGTGTCTGTTCAAAGAACTATAAGCTGCTGTAATTTTTGGTTTATGCATTTATGTAGAAGTATCTTTCTCCAGATACTTTAATAATGATATTTTTTTCTATTCAGAATTATAGTTTCACATGTAAATTCTTTGAACTAAGAATGAGACTTCTCATTGTGCTTGTCTAAGCAAACAAAAAATATTCTCATATCCATTAGTCTATGTTAATTGTAATATGATAGGAATATATTATGTGATTCTCTTATTGTATCTATTTATTAATAAGCATGAAATTATCTTAAAGTGCTCAAACTATCCCTTTAGGTGGAATATGGTCAAATGACCAGTGCCAGGTAACCTGCAAATGCTCTGAAAGCCATGCTAACCATTGCCTGCTCTGTCCCTGAGCTGCAGTGTGTCCTGAGACCTCAGGTCTTCATTTCTAAATCAGGACCTGAACCACGGATCAGCCACAGGTCTGCTCTATGGCATCTGCTTTTCTTGCAATGGTGTTCCTCAAATTTTAGTTGTCACTAACATCTATTTAAAACATTTTATTCTTTTTAAATATAATTTTATTTTCATAGTTCATTTTTATTTAGTTTGAGATGGACTTCCTGAAGAGTGGTGAAGATGAGAAAGTCAGGTGGAGCAGAAATAGGATAAACTACTGTGTGTTGTAGTACTGAGGGGACATAGGTGGCAAATTGTTTGGTGCCACTACAAAGTCCATGTGCTTTTGAACAGGGTCAAATCCTTCCTAGCCCTGAAACCGATCCTATTGGACTCACCAGAGAGATTGTGGAAGGGAGGGCATTACTAGTGTTGAAGTGTCTTCAGAAGGTAAGTGATGGAAGGTAGGGGAGGGCAGAGGAGTTTTGGTATGAAAATTATTTTGATTATTGATTTCTATAGATTATGGAAGTCATTGCTAGAATGACATCTCACTGCTTTGCCAGTACTAAGGAAAAGGCCCTGGGGGAAATTCCTCATAGTTTCCCCTTCTTTCAGATCATCTGGTACCTCACTTAATACGAGAGTATATCATATGAACTGTCCTTCCTAACCCCTTCTGGAAGCAACCCAGTTTTACCTTAAATGCCTCTGTGCCAACTACTCTTTCTACTGCTTGAAATTCCAGTGGGTGCTCAGTGTGGGGTATATGTACATTCCCACAGGAGCTTATGGTCCAGTCCCATTGCCTGCCGACAGAAATTGACAGCTCCTTGTAGTGTAGGTCTGTGTACTCAGTTCTTAATGGTGCAGATTCTAGTCCAAGTAAACTAATACCCACCATAATATTTGATTGAAAAAGCATTTTCCAGTACTGTATTGTTCTTCTATTCACATACTAGTTTTTATTAAAGTATAATTGACCTACCGTATTATATTACTTTCAGGGTTACAACATAATAATTTGACATTTATATTAGCATTCCTTACTAGGTGATCACAGTGATCAATCAAATAGCTGTAGGCCATCATACAAAATTAGTATATTATTGCCTACATTCCCTGTGCTGTATACTACAGCCATGTGACTTATTTCTTTTATACCTGAAAGTTTCTATCTCTTCATTTCTTTCACCTTTGCATTCATCCAGCCCTCCCCTAAGGCAACCAATTGCTGAGTGTGTTCTCTGTATCTATGTCTCAATTTCTGATTTGTTGATGTTGCTTTTTTCAGATGCCCTAAGTGAAATCATAGGGCATTTATGTGTCTCTTTCTCTGACTTATTTCACTAGCATAATACCCTCCAGGTTTATTTTACTGCTTTTTTGCTGTTGCTTGTGGGGACACACCTAAAAAATATATTGCTAGGACTTACGTATAGGAGGTTACTTCCTATGTTTTATTCTAGGAGTTTGGAGAAGGTAGCTTAGGAGTGAGACCCAAACAGTCTTGCTAGTGTTATCCAACTCCCATAGCCCACCCTGCTCCCCTGAAAGATTGGGCCTAGAAAATAGGTGCCCTTACTCAGGACAGGGAGAGGGAAGGAAAGGAAGTGACTACTGCCTATTTCTTTTGAATAGATTAATTTCACCCAGCAAGGAAACATGGGATAAGGGATGTCACTTCGAAGTAGAATGAATTCAGAATGAGATAAGAATGAAGAGCATCATGCTAGTATCATTTCTTCCCTAAGGAAACAGGAAGCCTATGTACTAAACTGTCCCTCCCTCCAGCAACTACACTATGACTGGCCCCTGCCATTTTTATAGCACTTGTTCTCCTGTTTCTTAATGCATCATCAACTTGCACATCATTCTTCTCACAATTAGACTCTCAGCACAATTTACATCTCTACTTTTCAGTTCCCTTCAGTTTTGGCCCTTAGGATTGCTCCAGACTTTCTTCTATGTTCTGCTATGCACTGAATAGATGTTTCTTCCATCTAACCCAGCATTTCTGTGCATTGTTGTAGAAGAAGGGTTTAGGTCTTCCTGTATGACTCTGTCTTTGACTTGACCATGAACCCTTTAAAAGCTTTGTATTGGCAGCTGAGGCTGGGAGATGAAATTGAGCTCCACTCCACTCTGAAGGCACATGACCAGGAATGCAAATCCAATCTCAGGTGGGCAGGAGTTTAG
>PVIW01013544.1:0-26985 GCA_004026585.1 Noctilio leporinus
TAATACAACAATAAAATTTAAAAAAAAAAAAAAAAACGAGTTACAAAAAGGGAAGTGCACAGCACCATAGCAAAGGAGTACCTCTGCTTATCTTCAGAGACCTCCCTGAGGAAGTGACATTTGGAGTGTCATCTAAAGGATGGGGATTTGGTTAAATATGAGGGCAAAGGCTCTGAGATGACAATGGGATGTGCTTAACTGACAGAAGCCTTCCACAGCTGAGACATGAACCTGGAAAATGTGGTGAAAGAGTGAGGAAAAGGCTTATGGGTACAGGGCTTTGAAGACTCTGTTTAGAAATTATATGTCACTGGTTCAAGGTACTGAACGTGCACACAGAGTTTTTCATTTAGATCACTCCAGCCATGATGTGGACACTAAATTGAAGGGAATTGCTACACAACATTAGAAAACTGAATCCAGCAGCATTTTAAGGAGATTACATGTACAACATGAGCAAGCAGGATTTATGCCAGTAACATATGGGATTGGATAAATTTCTTAGGGCTATAGTAACAAAGGACCACAAAATACGGGGCTTAAAACAACACAGATTTATTCCCTCACAGATCAAGGTGTTGGCAAGGTTAGTTCTTACTAAAAGCTTTGAAGGAGAATATATCCATGCTTCATTTCTGACTTATGGTGGTTTCTGGCAATCCTTGGCACTGCTTGGAATGTAGCTGCATCATTGCAATCTCTGCCTCTGTCACCACATGTCCATCTTTTCTGTGTATGTCTGTGCCTACAAAGCCCTCTTATAAGAACACCAGTCATTGGATTTAAGGCTTTTGCTAATCCAGAATGAGCTCATCTCAAATAATTAATCTACAAAGATCCTATTTCCAAATAAGGAGGTTCCAGATGGTATGGATTTTGGGGAGATGCTATTCAACCAATACAGTGGTCATCATACAAAAATCAGTCAGTCAGTGTATTGGATTGGCCAAGAAGTTCATTTAGTTTTTTTTCTATATGATGGCTTTAGTAGTGCTTAGTTGTCTTTAACTTCATTCAAAGCCTTGGCTGGTGGTGCAGTGGATAGGTGCCGGCCTGTGAACCCAAGAGTCGCTGGTTCAATTCCCAGCCAGGGCACATAGCCAGGTTGCAGGCCAGGTCTCCAGCCAGCTCCATGGCTGGAGGCGGGTGAAAGGCAACCATACATTGATGTTTCTCTCTGCCTCTGCCTCTCTCTGGCAATAATGAATAAATTTTTAAAAATCCAATTTTGTTAGATTGTATTGTGACAGCTATCATATCAATGTGCATTTTAAAAAACATCAAAATTGGTGAACTTCTGTGCAGCTATTCTAATACTGAAGATAAAAGAAGATACTCAAAATTTTTGGTGTACTATGCTTTGTTATTTCAAGAAAAGTAAAAGCTGAAATGCAAAGAAAGATTTGTGCAGTGTATGGAGAGGGTGCTGTGGTTAAGCAAACATGTCAAAAGTAGTTTGCAAAGTTTCTTGGTACTATTAATATTTTAGCCAAATAATTCTTTGCTGTGGGGCTGTCTTATGCATTAAAAAAAGATGTTTAGCAGCACCTCTGGCCTCCACCCACTAGAATCCAATAGCGAGAGATAGCTGACATACTCAAAATATCCAAATCAATAAAGTTATTGGTAAAAATGAAAGTGTCATTCATTTTACAGAAAAATTAACTGGACTTTTTGGCCAACTCAATAATATACCACATTAATAGAATGAAGGGGGAAATAATGCATGGTCATTTCAATTGATACAGAAAAAGCCTTTGATAATCCAAACCCTTTAAATGATAAAATCACTCAACTAAGAAGGGAAGAGAATTTCCTTAATTTGTTAAGGTCATGTTATGAAAAGCCCACAGCTAATATACTGAATGGTGAAAAGCCAAAAGCTTTCAGGATGCCCACTTTCATGCCTTATATTCAACATTGTACTAGAGGTTCTTGCCAGGGAATTAAGCAAGAAGAAATAAAAGACATCCAGCCTGGAAAGGAAGTAGTGAAACTACCTCTATTTGAGATGACATATTATGCAGAAGGGTTAATGGGAAGCTGGGGAGATAAATATCCATGCTGGTTCCCAGACAAGACAACACTATATCTAAAGTCATTCTAGACATGCAATTTCATGTCTTGCTTCTGTCTCTTCTGCACTGAATAAAACACAATGGACCTGCCTTGCTCTGTTAGATGTTTAGAAGATCGCCTCTGTGAATATAGCTTTTCCCATGGGTTTTATTTCCTTGGGATAGTACTACAGTGGTGACTGGAAGTATGCAGAGATATAGAAAGACTAACAAGGGTTAGTAATCCACCAGATGTGGGGAGGAAGCAGAACTAAGATATCCACATCAAATCTCTGGCAACTGTGAGCATGACCTTTTTTGGAAAAGAAGTATTTGCAGATCTTGACATGAGGAGACAATCCTGCATTATCTTTAGTGGGCCTTAAGTGCCATCACAAGTATCCTTAGAAGACAGGAGGACAGGATATAGAGACACATAGGGGAGACAGCCATGTGAACACAGAGAGATTGGAGTGCTATGGCTGCATACAAAGAGCAGCCACCAAAATATGGAAGAGAAAGAGAACAATTTCCCCCTGAAGCACTCTAAGGGATCACAGCCCTGCCAGATTTCAGATTTCTGGCCACCCTAACCATGAGAGATAGAATTTTTGTTCAGATGCCAAGTATATGGTCATTTGTAGAGTTGCCTGAGGAAACGTATACACCGCCTATCTTCCTCTCCACCCTGTTCCTTTCCCAATCTTCCTCATCTCAATAGCTGACACCACCATTCACTCCCCCTGGCCAGATATCTGGGGCAGTGAGTTAATCAACATCATGTACTGAGTTCTGATGATGTACTCAGTACTATGTTGAATCCTTTCTGTGCATTCTTCTCACTTAATTTTGATCCTTACACAGCTCTGTACATGGGACACTGTTATCTCCCATGTCATAGAAGAGGAACCTGAGGCTTATAAAAGAGGTAAGGTAACTGGCTCAGGGTTCTACATAGCACCGAGTGGCACAACCTGGAGGTAGGCCCAGGTGTAACTGATTGACAAGCCATGGGTTCTTAACACGCTGCCTCTCAGGCCAGTTTGGATATGCTGAGGTTGTTACCTGGGAAACAGCCAAGTGGAGCTGTCAACCAGACAATGGGATGGGAATTCTGTCTCAATTTCAGGAGGGACTGGGGTGAGATAGAAGTTTGGGTGTCAAACTCTATATATAGAGTGTTTAAATTCATGCTATAGGAGGATATGGCCCAGGAAGATTGCACAAAGTAGAAAATAGAACCCCAGATTGAGTTCAAGGAGCACTGCCATTTGCAGGTTGGGAATAGGAAGAGAAACTAATAAAGGAGACTGAGTTAGCCAGGCCAGAGAGAGATAAATCAAGGGAGTAAGATGTCATGAAAGTCAAGAGACTACAGAGGTACACTCTGACGTCAGTAAAAATGTCAGCTAACTTGACGCAAGTGCCTTCTCACAGGGACAGGTACTGTCGTAGGCACTTTACAGTAGTCTTACATCCACTCAGGGAAGTAGGTTTACTGCCATTGCCATGTTAGAGAAGGGGCAATCATGGTGCAGAGATGATGTAACTGTCTAGGGTCTTGTAGCAAATAACCAGGTTCCTCATATGCTCTCTCAGAGCACATTTCATGTTCCTCCATGCCTTATAGGATAACCACGTGGTTGTTGATGTGACTGCTTGTTCAGTATGTGCCTCTCCAGATGTTTAGCAAATGCCTGACCTTCAGCAAGCATTCAAGTACTGTGGGAAAATGGCATGGCTGATAGTACATTTGCTCCTTGAAGTAGAAGGTAATGGCTTCTCTCAAGAGTGGGATGGGCAAGGTAGGAGGGTGTATTTTTGTAGATTATGGTTGATGAAATAATCACTGAGGGAAAAAAATAGGCTCAAGTTGCCCAGAGAAACAAAGACACCCTAGAATATGAGGGGACGTGACCATGCCCTCAGATATCTTCCTTCTTGCCACTCTTGTTAATGGGTGCTCTGGCACATGATTGAATAGGTTCATGTATTCTCTTGAATACCCTTGCTTGTCTCTTCCTGCTAACCATCCAAAGCCAGCTTGAATGCCACCTCCTTCATTAAGCCTTTCCCAGCTTCACAAGCAGGGCTGGCCAGTCAGTCCCTCTCCTGGGTACCCCAGTACACTGAGCTGATACCTATATGTAGTACCTTGCTTGGTCTATTGTGGTATTTCCTCTTAGGAGGTGCTAATCACATGTTTGTTAACCAAATGGCATAGATGGTAAGGACTGTCACCACCTTTCCGACACCTGATATTACTTATGGAAAAGGCCAAACTCTATGACTGCTAAATACCTCCTATAGTAACCCAATGCCATTAAGTTCATTCATGGGAAGTAAAATGACTCAGTTCAGAGACTTTTCCATTTGGATAGTGGATCCTGGAGATTTGATGTTATAGTTATTGCTAGGCACAACGGATCCTGTTTCCTTCAGCTAGTGAGAATCAAATAGAGTGATCTACAGATGCCACTGCTTCACGTGATTTATGGAAACTGTTTGTCTAGTTTTACATAATTGACTCTAACAGAGATTCAGACCAGATATGAATTAATCAAATGATCACCACATTTCACAGGTTAAAGGGGCTTCCAAAGGCTTCACAATCATTTCATTAAAATAGTTACTTGATTCTTTAGATGATAATTTTCTTTTTGGGTCTTTGATTAATTAGTTCAGCGGACAGGATTGTGGAGGAACAATGAGAGAGACAAGATCCCAACCCACAGGCTATAACCCAGGGAAAGATATCTATGAGCTATGTGGAAAGATTTCACCATCAGGTGGGGAGAAAGTTGGCAGGCTATTTGAATGGCATAACAGTTTACAGATAGTACATAAGTCAAGACCTATTGGTTCTGCAACATCATTGAGATTGTACCTTGTTGGTATCAGCGACACTGTTTTGGCGGGCATCGAAGATGATAAGTTTGTGAGACTGTGCATTAGCATCCATTATTGTCTGCAAGTATTTTTCATCTTCTTTGCAGCGTTTATCACTAGGACCCACAAGTGGTTGACTGCACCGAGTGATTGTTGCCTGACTTTCTGGATGAATCCATGACAGCACCTAGTGTTTATAAGTAACAAATATGAGTATAGTTCCTAAAACAGTATGTGCTCTAATTACCAGGTAGTAAAAACCAGTTCGCTCCTCAAGTACAGCTTCTTCTGCATATTTTCCTCAAAGATGAGCGGTCAGGCCAGTAACAACATGATAGTGGCATGAGATGCAATGTTTAGGTCAAGTTGAAAAAAGTCTGACTAAATGGGCTCAAAAAATCCCCTTTCACACTTAAACTTCTATGATTCTAAGAAACAGAAACTATACTAACATTGAGCCCCATTCCTACTTGATTGACTAGTTTTATTTTGTCTCCTAATTTTAAAATATCTTTGTATGTCAACAATGATATATGTGGCTGGGTAAGGACAAAGTGTATACACAGTCTCTCATAAAATCTGAAGCTATATCACCAAACCTGCTGTTCTCCTCCACTGGCAAAGACTATCGGGTTCAAAAACATCCACTCCCTCCTGGGTTGTGATGACAGCATCATGCAGGTGTGCATATGTCCAAATTCATCATATTGTACACATTAAACATGTGATGTGTTTTGTGTATCAATTAAGCTTCAATTAACCTATTTAAAAAAATCATCCTGGCCCTGGCTGGTAGCACCGTGGATAAGGTGTCAGCCTGCGAACCCAAAGGTTGCTGGTTTGATTCCCAGCCAGGGCAACATAACTAGGTTGCAAGCCAGGTCTCCAGCCAGATACATCGCTGGAGGCAGATGAAAGGCAACTGTACATGGATGTTTCTCTCCCTCTCTGCCTCTCTCCCTTTCTCTCTCTCTGAAAAATAATAAATAAAATCTTGTAAAAAATCATCTTCTGCTAACCGTTTCTTTTCAAAATAGTGTCCCTTCCATGTAACTTTCAGCCTTGAACTCAACACCTAAGAAAGAGTGTCTTTTCTCTAGGATGAGTCAGTGAAACCATAAACTGTTAAAGCAGTAGCATGCTAACTTTTTCTTGCTATCCTTTGTTATTCCCTACTACATTTTGAGAGCTAAACTAAAGTTATGAGAGTAACTTTACTCTTTAGTTTACTCTTGTAACTCAGTTAACGAGGCAGAATCAGGAAACTGATCATCAAAAATATGTCCAGGTTTTTAGGGTTATTTTTCTTCTTTCCATTTTGTTCACTAAATTTTTTCTATCTTCTTTCTGTATTAGACCTGATATATATTTAGGTATTTTATATATATATATATATATATATATATATATATATATATATATATATATATATGGTACCTAAATGACCATGATTATTACTTACAGGTATTCTGCCTTTTGCTCGAAAGGCTGCCACTTTTGAAAGGTCATCATCTTTTACACTAGTTGGCACAACAATGATGGCAGGGTAAGTGTCACAAAGCTCATAATTACTGTTTACTTTGGATATTTTCCAACTCTCATTTGGTAAGCCCTGCAGGGTGTTAGAGAAGAAAGAAGAGGGGAAAAGTATACTTTTAGACTTTCAAAAAGTACTAGGCATGAACCACATTCATTTCTTATTTTCTACTAAAATCTGTTTATAAACTGTTCGATGCTGGTTAAAAGTTTTAAAATATATTTATCTAATATGACTCATTTCTTACCCATTTAAAAAATATAATGAAGTATAAGAATTCCAGACTGAAAAATTAAGTCATATACTAGAATCCCAGTCCTATATATTTCTCATAGTGTTTGTATAAAAATGACCATAGTGTTATTTTTGAAAAATGCTCATGAAAGTCCTTTAGAGACACAGAAATTTCTTACAAATCTATAAAATAAGTAATATATATCACTGTATCAAATATAAGGTGGAGACAAGGATTAAATGTCATGAAAATAATCTTATTGGAAGATCTTGAAACTTATAGTACACTAAAGAGCTTCTGGTAGAGATACCATAACACTGATGCAATCACATCATATATATATATATATATATATATATATATATATATATATTTTTTGTCCTTGTTTCCTTTTTATTTTTATTTATTTTTTCTAAGTTTTTTTTTTTAATTTTATTGTTGTTGTTCACATCATATATTTAAAATATAATTTAAGCCATTGGTTTTGATCCTTGCTCATCAACTCATTATAAAAACTATCTGATCCATTTGCTTTTTAAACCCCAGTCCTTGTACTCCACTTGCTTCTGGAAAAATGATTTGGCATAGTCAAAGGTTTGACACATGAAGCACAGGGTATCCCAGAGGTAAAGAACCTACAAGCTAGGTAAATTATACCTATGTACAACTTGTTTCAAAATGTTTCTTCTCCATAACCTCTCCAACCTTTTTGAAAAGAAAATAGGTGCTCAACCTCTTACTTTTAGTTGGATAAGCAACACACTTTACCTGTCTCTTATATTCAGCTACTGGATCATAAACTTTCCATCCATTAATTGGAAATTTTTCTTTATAGTTGAATGCAAAGAGTGTCTGAATACAAAAACCACAAAATACATATGTCAGCATGTTTTGCTATGCCATACACCCTATTTTAAAGCTTTAATTCAGTTAAGTGTTGAATGTATTAAGACGGTATGAATGTATTAATATTCCTATTTTAATTTATAAATTTTGAAGCAACAAATAAGCAGTTTTCTTAATCATTACACAGAGGGGACACATTTTAAATATTCTAATTAGTTACCAACAGAGAGAAAAGAGATAAAAAGGAGTAATAAAACATGAATTTTGGGGGCCCCCACAAAAGCATGCAAAAAAGGTTTATTTTGGTATATTTACCTGCCCATTGGAAAGAGGAAATGCATGTTTGCTGAGGTTTTCAAATATTCCCAGTTTACTCTGTTCTTCTTGTTTATAAGCAAGTCGTAAGTTTCTCATATCCTGTTAAACAATTAGCAAAACTCATTTATTCAACATATGTATTGAGTACCTATGAGGCAGATTCTGCACTATAAGAGAAAAATAAAATATTTTTATTCATTTCTCATGTTATACTCTACCTCCTCCAACTAACAAAAGACAATTAACAAAAACATACCTCTAACATGATTTTTTAAAAATTAAGTTAGGAAATTGGAACAAAGGGGATGTGTCAGGGAAAAAAACTCATCAGATGAAACCAAGAATAAGGCAAGTACATAAAAGACAAGCCATCAAGACCTGTGAACTTACTTCCTAAAGACATGCCACAGAATCAATTGAGCTTTAAACTACTGAAAACATCAATTACAGATCTTGCACCGTCCATAAAATAGAAATGTGGCAAAGGCTTCTTCCTAGTACGCATAGAAAGGACTCTGTCATGGAGACACTATTACCCTCAATGACTTCCATACAAAAATTATAATGCTCTTTCTTAAGATTTGTTTCTTAAAATACCTCACCACGTAAGCTGCCAGCAGAAAGCCCAAACAGTAGGCAGGAGGTAATTCTGATGGCACAATATCTTTTCAGGGATGGTTTAAGAAGTGCCCCACAAACTTCGTTTTTTTTTTAATTATTTTTTTAAAAAAATATTTAATTTATTATTTTTAGAGAGAGAGGGGTACGGAGAAAGGCAGAGAGGAAGAGAAACATCAATGTGTGGTTGCCTTTCACTTGCCTCCAGCCATGGACCTGGCTGGAGACCTGGCTTGCAACCTGGTTATGTGCCCTGGCTGGGGAATTGAACCAGCAACCTTTGGGTTCACAGGCCGGTGCCTTATGCACTGTGCTACCAGTCAGGGCCCACAATCTTCTTAAACCACTGTTGTTAGTTAAATATAAAACTATCACTTTTCTTTAACATTATATGAAATTCAAAAATAAATGGGACCACAAGCAAATTAAAGTCATTGGTGTGATATGATGTATGTATAACAACAGCAAAAGAATGGAAATAAACTAAATGTCTATCAATAGAGACTGGCTTGCCCTGGCTGCTGTGGCTCAGTGGGTTCAGTGCTGGCCTACGAACCAAAGGTTGCCAGTTCAATTCCTGGTCAGGCACATGCCTGCGTTGTGGACCAGGTCCCCAGTTGCAGGTAAGTGAGAGGTAACCAATCAATCTTTCTCTCACATATTGATGTTTCTCTCCCTCTATTTCACCCTCCCTTACTCTCTCACAAAAAATAAATAAAATCTTGGGACTTCCAAGCAAGATGGTGGCATAGGTAAATATGGCAGGCCACCTCTCACAACTATAACAAAAATTATAACTAAACTACAAATCAACTATTACCCAAAATCATCAGAAAATTGAACTGTAGGAAAGTCTGACAATCAAGGAATTAAAGAAGTTACATTCTTCTAGACAGGAAGGAGGGGCTGAGATGCAGAAAAGTGGAATGGGTAGTTCCACACCCATGTGTGGTGGATAAAATTCAGGAAGAATACTTCAGGAGTGAGGGATTGCAGCACCACATCAGACTACCCAGCCCAGAATTCTAATGCCAGGAAGATAAGTTCCTATGACTTCTGGTTGTAGAAACCAGTGGGGGTTCAGACAGCAGGAGAACTGCAGGATTCTTAGTTATCTCCTCTTTAAAAAAAAAAAAAAAAAAAAAGATTTTATTTATTAGGCATCTCTTAAAGGGCCCTCAACAGACTTAAGACTTACACAGACTCGCTCCCTCTGAACTCCAGCACTGGGGCAACAGCTGGAAGAGCATCAGTGGCACATGGGGAGAAACTGAAGTGTCTGACTTCAGGGTGAGTGCAAGGAAAGAGCTTCCTCCCAGACAAAACTGCAAAGCCAGGCAGTGGCCATTGTCCTTTTTCTGAGCTCTCCCTCACACAGAGCCACAGAGTGGCTCTATCAACCTAGATCACACAGGTTGCCCTGCCCTGGCAACTGTGTAAGGCTCCACCCCATCCAACTTATGGGTCCATTTTTCTATAATAAGCCACACTACTAACACAGGGAGTCAAAGCAGCTTTACCTAACACACAGAAACAAATACAGGGAGGCTGCCAAAATGAGAAGACAAAAAAATATTCCCCAAATGAAAGAACAGAACAAAACTGCAGAAAAAAGAACTAAACAAAATGAAGATAAGTAATCTATCAGATGCAGAGTTCAAAACACGGATTATAAGGATGCTCAAGGAACTTATTAGGTACTTGAACAGCATAAAAAAGACCCAGGCAGAAATGAAGACTACATTAAGTGAAATAAAGAAAAAATTACAGGGAACCAACATTGGAAGGGATGAAGCCAAGGATCAAATAAATAATTTGAAATATAAGGAAGAAAAACAAGCAATCAAAATAGCAAGGAGAAAAAAAAGAATGAAAAAAAAATAAAGATAGGCTGAGGAATCACTGGGACAATTTCAAATGTACCAACATTCGATTGATAGGAGGAGAGCTGGAATGAAAAGAGAAAGGGTAAAAAATTAAAAGCTAATTTGAAAAAATAATGAAAGAAAACTTCCTTAATTTAGTGAAGGATATAGACATACAACTTCAGGATACACAGAGAATCCCAAACAAGATGGACACAAAGAGGACCACACCGAGACACATCACAATTATCATGTCAAAAATTAAAAAGAGAATCTTAAAAGCAGAATGAGAAAAGCAGAGAGTTACCCACAAAGGAGTTCCAATAAGACTATCAGCTGATTTCTTAGAAGAAACTTTTCAGGTAAGAAGGAACTGGCAAGAATTATTCAAAGTGATGAAAAGCAAAGACCTTCAACCAAGATTACTCTATCCAGCAAAGCTATCATTCAGAATGGAAGGGCAGATAAAATGCTTCCAACACAAGGTAAAGCTAAAGGAGTTCATCATCACCAAGCACTTATTATACAAATGTTAAAGGGACTTATTTAAGAAAGAGAAGATCAAAACTATGAACATTAAAATGGCAATAAATTAACTAGTATCAACAATTGAATATAAAACCAAACTAAGCAAAAAAGCAGAACAGAAACAGAATCATAGATATGCAGATCATCTGGAGAGTTATCAATTGGGAGGGAAAAGGGGAGAACGGGGAAAAAGGTGCAGGAATTAAGAAGTAAAATTGCTAGGTACAAAATAGACAGGGGATGTTAAACATGGTAAAGGAAATGGAGTAGGCAAATAACTTACATGCATGACCATGGACATGAAATAGTGTGAGAACTGCCAGAGGGAATGGTGGTACTAGGTGGAGGGGGATAAAGAAAGATAAACTGGGACAACTATAATAGCATAACCAATACAATATATTTAAAAATAAAAAATATCGCCCTGGCTGGTAGCACAGTGGTTAAGGTGCCGGCCTGCGAACCCAAAAGTCGCAGGTTCGATTCCCCAGCCAGGGCACATAACCAGGTTGCAAACCAGGTCTCCAGTCAGGTCTGTGGCTGAAGGCAGGTGAATGGCAACCATACATTGATGCCTCTCTCCCTCTCTGCCTCTCTCCATTCCCCTCTTTCTAAAAAATAATGAAATAAAATCTTAAAAAATAAAAAAATAAATAAAATAAAAAATATCTTAAAATAAGAGAGGCTGGCTACAATATAACTATTGGAATACTGGAGAGCTGTTAAAACAATATGCAGCTCATTATATATTGATATCAAGGAGTTCCAAGATACATTCATTGTTAATGGGAAAAAGAAAGGGCAGAATATTTTCAAAGACTATGTATACACCTTATGTGCAGAAGGTATCTATGGAAACTGGTAACAGTGGGTGGCTGGGTATTAGGTACTTACTTTTTCCTACATGCAGTTTTTGTACCTTTTAAATTATATATCACCTGTATGAAAAACAAAGCCCCCACTTGCAAGGCTCTCAGGCATGAGCTGAGAGCTGGGAGCACCACCCTAGTAATTCTAGGCTAGAAAACATTTTAATTTTCATTTTTATAAAAATACATTTTTTGATTATGCTATTACAGTTATTCCAATTTTCCCCCTCTTTGCTCCCCTCCATCCAGTACCTCCTTCCCTCCAGCAATGCCACCCCCTTAGTTCATATCCATGGGTCATGCATATAAATTCTTTGGCTCTTCCATTTTCTTTACTATTCATAACATCCCTGGCTGTTTTGTTCCCACCAATATTGCTTCTTAATCCCTGCACCTTTTTCCCCATTTTTCCCCTTCTCTCTTCCCACTGATAACCCTCCAAATGATCCCCATATCTATGATTCTATTTCTGTTCTGGTTGTTTGTTTAGTTTGTTTTTTTAGATTCAGTTGTTAATAGTTATGAATTTGATGCCATTTTAATGTTCGTAGTTTTGATCCTCTTTTTCTTAAATAAGTCTCTAACATTTCATGTAATAATGGTTAGGTGATGATGAACTTTAAGTTTTACCTTGTCTGGAAAGCACTTTATCTGCCCTTCCATTCTGAATGATAGCTTTGCTGGAGAGAGTAATCTTGGTTGTAGGTCCTTGCTTTCCATCACTTTGAATACTTCTCACCAGTCCCTTCTTGCTTGCAAAGTTTCTTCTAAGAAATCAGCTGATAGTCTTATGGGAAGTGGGTTGTCCCGCCCTGGAAAACATTTTAAAGGAGCTATTAGCAACTGCTCATCCCAGAGATAAAAACATCTTAGTAAAACAGCCACAGGACATCTGCTTAAGTGATATATTTTCCTTATGTGCCCTCCCCCAAAGCTACACTGGCTACACACATACACCTTGGTAGCTAATTGAACTAACTTGCTATTTAGGATTGCTTGGAGAGATAAGCACTGCAAGCAAAGGAAAGAACATGTGCAAAGACTCCAGAGTGTGTATGGAGGGGATGAGGATGGCAAGTGTGAACAACAAAGGAACTGGGTTTACAGGGAGGGGAGGGCAACTAGAGATGATACTGCAGAGGAAAGTAAAGTCAGGTTCAGGACCTCATCTTGATAACATTTCCCTAAGCCTAAGGATGATGAGAAGCTACTGAAGAGCTCTAATGAAAAAGGTGACATGTTTCAAAATAGCAGAACTAATGAAATCATCCCTTGCTTGAACTTCTGCAGGTGCTTCACAAGGATCCACAGAAGGAACCATCGCCTCAGAAGGACACCCTGCACTTTAACAAAGGCCAGCATGGCCACAAAGTATCCAAAGCAAGTCTAGTGAGCCCACAGATTTGTGACCTGGAAGAGCAGTCTTTTTTAAAAAAGGGATTTCAACTGCAGTCTAGGGTCAACAAGAGAAAGCTATGCTCAGGTTTGTCCAAAGCAAACAGATGAGCAGGAATCCAAACCCCAAGTTTGCAAAGGACCTTGACGATTCTGCAGGCAGTTCATCTTTCCTAGTACTTCAGGTAGGGTTGTTAATAAACTGTATTTCCAATAAAAACATCAGTTACTGTGTTTAAGTGACTAATTATCATTCAAGTTATCACATATATTTCCAATGAACTATTTGGAGGAAGGGTAAGAAACCAAAAATAAGCATAGTGTCCTGGCCAGGTGGCTCAGTGGGTTGGAGCGTTGTCCTATACACCAAAAGGTTGTTGGTTCTGATTCCTGGTCAGGGCACATACCAAATTGCAGGTTCGATTACTGGTCAGAAGCAACCAATTGGATGTTTCTCTCACATTGATGTTTCTCTCTCTCTCCCTGATCCTCCCTCTTTCACTAAAATCAATAAACATATACTAGGTTGAGAATAAAAAAAAAAAAAAAAAAAAAACACAGCTCAGGTGAAAATTCCAACATAGCCAAGAAACTTAATTGTCTTTTTAATCACAGAATTTATGAATCCAGTTTGACTCTTTCACAGCACAAGTTTGAACTGTGTGGGTCCACTTATATTTATAAAATAAATACTGTAAATATATGTTTTCTTCCTTATGATCTTCTTAATAACAGTTTTTCTCTAAGCTTATTTTATTGTAAGAATACAATATATAAGGGGAGGATCCCTGAAAAATGAATTATCTTCTTGAGGGCAGGCCCCTTCCCCTGCTACGTGAATGTTCTATGAACATATCTGTATCCATATACCAGCCAGTGTTGTTGTGAGAGCCTGCGATTGGCTTCACTGAATTTTTCTGAACATTCTTTCAACACATTTGCCCATTTTATGATGGGTGATTTATGAACATATCTGCCCACACCACGCTGAGTTATAAACAGCATGACTCCTAAGTCCCACCCTCCCTATTCATCCAATCTCACCCCCAGTGACTTTTTTTGTTTTGTTTCCCTGGACAAAAAAAAAGTCCTCAAAGGGAAATGTTTTGCTGATGTGAAAGAGGTAAAACAAAAAATGGCAGAAGCACTAAAAGGCATCAAAATCAACGAGTTCAAAAACTGTTTTGAGCTGTAGAAAAAACATCTCAATAGGTATAGTGCATCAAAAGGAGAGCACTTTGAAAGTGATTTAACTTTAAACATGGAAAAATAAATACACAATTTTTTATAAATAAATTCCATTTTTTGGGGTCCCCCCTCATATAATACATGTAACACACAAAACATGTGTTAATCAACTGTTACCAATAAGGCTTCTGGTCAATAGTAGGCTATTAGTAGCTAAGTTTTGGGGAATCAAAAGTTATATATGGGTTTTCAACTGTGCAGGCAGTTGGTGCCCTTAACCCCATAGTATACAAAGGTCATTTTATTGTCCCTTCAGGAAGTCTTTGATCATCCATTATTCTGAAGATTAGTCTTAACAAACTAGAAAGAAATATGGATCTCTACTTTCCACTTGATTTCTCTGAAATGTAACAAACAATATCAGCATGTAGGTTATATATAGGTCCATGCTAATTAGAATACTTCAATAGAAAAAAAAGAGGTTTTTCAATGTCTTACGTAATGGTATAAGTTGGTTGATACAGGATTTGAAGAGGTCTCTGTCCTAAAACATTTGAATTACTAACAGTATAAATTAACCTAACTGTCCAAAGACCAGGAAAATGTGTCAGAATAAGTTCCAAGCTGACCGCCTATTATCATTTTACTAGTGTTGGTACCATACCTTACACACTATTTCTATACCACAAGAATTGTCCCCATGGCTTTGTGCTCCAATCTTCTCAACTCTGCTGATCACTCCCAGGGGAACATCAAGGACGAAATGTGGGTCCTGAGTTTACAAATTAAGATGGATGCCTATTAGTGTCAGTAAATAGAGTTTTCATATTTTAAGTCTTTGCTGGCTTAAAACACGTTTGTTTACTTTGTCCCAGCTAAGAAACTTAGTTTTTATAACATGCTTTCTGAAGTATATGTTAAGACTACAATTAAACTTCCTTTTTTATTCTTTAAATTTTATTGTTGTTGTATTACATCCATCCCATTTTTGCTCCCCTCTGTCCCCCTCCCCACCCACCCATTCCCCCCAAAGTCAATCACACCTGTTGTCCATGTCCATGGTTCCTTTATACAAGGTTCTTGTCTAAACTGTTCCCCTTCCTTGCCTCTTCCTCCCCCCTCCCCCCCACCCCCTTCCCCCTGACCACTGAAGGCCTATTCACTGTATTCATATATTTGGTTCTGTTTTGTTTGTTGTTAGTTTTGTTCATTATTGTCCTATAATGGGTGAGATCATATGGTATTTGTCTTTCACTGACTGGCTTATTTCACTAAGCATAATACTTTCTAGTTCCATCCATGTTGTTGCCAGGTTAGGAGTTCCTTCTTTCTTTCTGCTGTGTAGTATTCCATTGTGTAAATGTACCAAAGTTTTTTGATCCAATCATCCACTGATGGGCACTTAGGCTGTTTCCAGCACTTGGCTATTGTAAATAGTGCTGCTATGAACATAGGTGTACATAGGTTCTTATGAATTGGTGTTTCAGGATTATTTGGGTATAGTCCAAGTAGTGGAACTGCTGGATCAAAAGGCAGTTCCATTTTTAGTTTTTTAAGGAAACCCCATACTGTTTTCCACAGTGGCTGCACCAGCCTGCATTCCCACCAAAAGGGCACAAGGGTTCCCTTTGCCCCACATCCTCGCCAACACTTGTTGTTTGCAATTAAACTTTCCTTGCAAGAGAGAGTACTACTTTAACAGTTTTTATTTTTCAAGATAACAAAATCTGTGCATGTCTTAAAAGTCACCTTCTGGTTCTCTCAGGGTGATGGGCTTTCAGGATACTTCTTACATACTTGTTTTTGTTCACTTGCTTCTGAAGTGCTTTTAAAAATAAAGCATACTTTTAAAAACTCACCCTCTCTACATTTTTGAAGTACATCTTAAAGTCCGTCACTGTCAGTGTTCCGCTCACAGCTCCCATAAATGGGCAGATATACATGACATCTTTCACTGAAAGAAAAAAATTCAAAGTATCAACTACTGCCATAGAAATATGCTTCAATAAATCTTAATATGAGCCTATATGTCTATATATGTATATATTTCCAGTTTTCTAGAGATTTTAAATTACTTTATTTTAAAGACATAGATGAATAATCTAATAAAATTCCCTTTTGTCAAAGAAAATTATATTTTGATACTCAATGAGGTTCTAAACAAAGGGCTTCTAATAAGCTACATTTTGTCATTTTTTTCGCAGGTGGTTAACTTTTTCCCTAAGTGATAAATTAATCATATCCAAAATATATAAATTAAACTCAAGGCCCATGGCTACCCTTTAAAAAATTACTGCTAATGAAAACTAACTAAAGCCCTGGCTGATAGCTCAGTGGATAGGTGCTGGCCTGAGAACGCAAATCACTGGTTGGATTCCCGGTCAGGACACATAGCCAGGCTGCAAGTCAGGTTGAAAGCCAGGTCTCCAGCCAGGTCCGCAGCTGGAGGCAGGTGAAAGGCAACCACACATTGATGCCTCTCTCCCTTTCTTCCTCCCTCCCTGCCCTTCTCTTTGAAAATAAATTAAAAAAAATAAAACTAACTAAAGCTAAAACCTGTCCTCTAGTGCACCTTCAAAATGCAACTTCTTTATAGATCACAAAAACTAGAACTACATCAATGGAGTGGAAAAAGACTTCTTTGCTTCAAATTGCTTATCAGCTTCCATACTGATTTTTATTTTCTTTCTGTGAACATCAATATAGCATATTTAATATGATAGTAACAGCATATTTGATTCCTAGAGTGCTAAGAACCTCACATGTACCACACCTTCATGATTCCCAAAATGCCACTCCACTGGCATGACAGGGATATACATAGTCCAAGTGGATCAATTAAAGGAACTAAAGTTGTAATCCAGCCAAACACTTCCATTAAAGTTTTCTATAGCTCGTTATATACCAAGCAGCTTCTGTTGTTGGAATCCTAGTAATAACCAGACACATTTCCTGCCGAAAAGGAGCCCATGACCTGTGAGCATCACTACACATGAATAGACCATTATAAGATACCCTGATAAATGCTATTATAATCATGTGGACATGATGTGATAAGAGCTCAGAAAAGGATCAACTTAACCCAGCAGGGAAGCAGTGGGGAGGAGAGTAGGTGAAAAGGAAAGTGAGACCAGCCAGTTGTTGGAGATTAGTGTGGTTGGATCAAAGAGTGCATGAGGATGAGAGAATATGAGGCCAGAGAAGACTTGTTTGTGAACACACTGTATGCAGGACATGTAAAATTAATTTATTACATTTTCCACAAACTGTGCATAGAGTGCAGATCACGTAGTAATGTTTTTTATAGACTGGTGGTAGAACACAGAAAACGTTGCTATATGGGATTAAGTATGAGATGGCAAGATCAATAAATAATAAAGGTAAATGGGCTTATAACAACACATCCTACCTGCATATTTCAAAATATTGCCCACTCCTGCCATAATGCATTGGCACTAAATGCCCACATACAATAGGTGAATACTCATAGCAGCTTTATTGGTAATAGCCAAACAGTAGAAACAACTCAAATGCCCCTCAATAGATGAAGGGATAAGCAAACTGTGGTGCATCCATACAGTGGAATACTACTCAGCAATAAAAATAAATGACTATTGACCCATGCCACAATATGAATGAGCATTAACATAATGGTATTGAGTGGAAGAAGCTAAACAAGAGAATATACTCAATGATTATAATTTTAGAAGCCTCTAGAAAATATAATCTAGTTTATAGTGCTCAGGAATGAGAAGAAGGCATGGGAGGGAAGGTTTACAAAGTGGCCTAAGGACACATCTGGAAGGTGAAGGATATGTTCATTATCTTGACTGGGATTATAGCTTCCCAGGTGTATTATGTGTCAAAGCTCTTCATGTTTACTTTAAATCTGTGTAGTTTGCTGCCAGGAGAAGCAGAGGCATGACATAATTAGCTCTGCATTTTATTTTTATTTATTTAAAAAAATATTTTATTTATTATTTCCAGACAGAGAGGAAGGGAGAGAGGCAGAGACGGAGAGAGACATCAATGTCTGATTGCCTTTCACCTGCCTCCAGCTAAAGACTTGGCTGGAGACCTGGCTTGCAACCTGGTTATGTTGCCCTGGCTGGAAACTGAACCAGCGATCTTTGGGTTTGTAGGCCGGCACCTTATCTACTGTGCTACTAGCCAAGGCTTAGCTCTGCATTTTAAACAGATCATTCCCAAAGCAGCATGGAGGCAGAGGTAGAAGAACTCTTAGGTAAACATCAGCCAGAGAGGCCAGAGGACCAACAGTAGTGAAAGGACTTCCAGAAGCCAAAGAAAAAGGAATGTCAAGGCCAAGGATGAGATAAGCAGGGTCCAAAGCCACAGAAGAGGATATTCAGTGTGGGTAGCTGTTTGTAGGCCCTGGTAGGAGAGTCCAGTAACTCAAAAGTTCTTGAAACAAGATAACTGTACTCTGAGACTGAGCATACATCTTTGGAAGGAAGCCATGAGGGAAGAAAGCAATATTCATCTTTGAAAAGCAAACTGTCCTATCTAACCCCAGCAATTGTGAGGTAAAAAAGTTATGCCAAATTGTCCTACCATCTACCAATGGCACAATGGACCACATACTGAAAGTCCTGCTAGTCCACAGTGGGGGCATATGGTAGCCCCATAGGTCATTGCCGTTACAATCCAGAGCAGCAACACACACCCTTTTCTTGCACTAAAATTGTACTTTCTTGGTACATTTTCCTTATAATGAAAGATTCCCATGGAGCAACATTGGAAGGTTTGACATACAGCAAGTGCCTAATCAGCCTTTGTTTCATCAGGAAAAGTTGGGCCCTTCTTCCTTTGGTAATGCCAACTAACAATCAGAATTTAAAGTGATTCTCTATAGTCTTCTATCTCTTAAGGTCATAAAGACATTAATAAGAATGAATAGGCCTAGTCCAATTGTCCCCATATGAAATTAGTCTGGCTGATCTTTAGTACTTATATCACCCATGCTCACAAGGAAAACATATCATTTTAGGGATCATGCAAGTGTATGCATTAAACTTACCAATGGCCTTGATTGATTCTCCTGGAAAAAGTGGTGCTTCTTCCATCTGTACCAGCTTATTTCCATCCCTTAGAGCCTGGCAAAAACCCAAAAAGAAATAAATCTCACTTTCCATCTCTAGGCATGAGAATAATCGTAATGTTCTGTGCTCTCACTACAAAGCTACAGAAGCGTGCGAAATGTATGTCCCCTCCCCTTACAAGACAATTTCAAAGGTCAGCATCACAGGACACCAAGCTGCATATTGTAGCAAATTATTACACATATTTAAAGTTCACAGTTAGAAAGCATTAATACATAAATGGCTTGCTATAACAGATACATACTCTAATCACAACACAACTATTATAAGATGTATCCAGAATTTAGAAATAAAGTAAATAAATAAATAAATAAATAAAGGGTTACCTTTTAAAAATGAAACTAATACAAATAAAATCAACATTAGATGCAGGTTTTTAGCTAGCTGTAAAAATGACCCAGCCTATGGGATAATATGGGAAACCTGAAGTCTATTTCAAGTAGTGGGGAGGGATCTCAGAGAAGCAGCATTACCAAGGAAAACCCTAGGCTTTTGCACTGCAGCCCAGCTATTTTGTGTGTGTGTGTGTGTGTGTGTGTGTGTGTACACAAAGCACTGGAGCTTTTCAGTGTGTACCCTATCCTTGCCAAGAGAAAATGTGCCCTCATCTGGCAGATAGAGTTTTTCAATCTAGACACTGGAGCAGAGTGTGTTTATCAGACTTCTCTGAAGTCAATTCACTTTGTGCTGATTCCACACTCATCAAACAAATTGTTAATGAGGTATTAGGTTTCCTATAATGATACTAGGGAAGGATGTCTTGGATGGGTAGCTATTATAAGGTGCTTGGGCATAAATGTAGGTACATTCACACAATTCTAAATGTCCAGATTGGCACCAGTCTATTAGCCAGTTTCTTGTGTTTGGTTGGATAGTGCCCAAGAATTCAGGGGAGCTGAGAAAATGGTGCCCTCAAGCTACAAAGCCAGGGACCAGAGCCTGAACTCAGGGCCTATTCCAAAGTACTACCACCCCCTATGATGCTGTTAAGGAAATTGGTTACTTTCTCCTTGGCATCTCTAATATAATGTGTCATGAATAAGAATAAGGCATTCAAAACCCCAGAAATCCCCAAGCTGAGTCATAGGGCATTATATTCACAAGAGATGTGAACAGGTCATTTTTGTGAAAAGTTTGGGAAATGCAGAATTAAAGAAAACAAGTTAAACTTTTTTTTTTTTTTTTTAATGAGATGTCTTTAGCATGTTAATGTACACCAGATCAGCAAGAGGGAGCTAGAGCATGCATGCTACATTTCCCATACCTATTTGATCAGGGGCTGCTTTCTTCAAAAACAAATATTATCTGTTAATATCAGGCCACTAGTGTTCAGAGAAAACAGATTGGACAATACTAAGCTTTCAGCATAATTTTGTGAAGCAAAACATTAAAATCTGGTAACTTTTTAATTCTAATTATTGAAAATTCAAAATAACTGTTTTGCATAGTTATAAGAATATTTCCATATGATTTACTAAAGAGACTCAATTTAAAAATACTATACCTAGGAGCTTAATTAATTTTTTTTTAATAAAGAAAGGAAAAGGTTGAAAATATAAGGAGCAAATTCAATGCTAAATGTTAGGATAGGTCTGTTCTATAGAAAGTGCACAAAATGACATGGTCCATCCTCCTCCATGTTCTTGGTAGAACATGGTTAAAATAATACAGATTCCCTCCAAACAATTTTATTTTATTTGAATTTTTGTCCAGATTGGTTTTTAAGATACTTTTCAGCCAAAAATTTTACAGAGGTAGGGAACTGTTAAAGAGGACATGGAGAAATGTTTGTGTATTTTTATGTTCACACCTGATTTGAAAATATATCTTTTACACACAAAAGCATAAACCAATATTTATACTTTTAAATGTCTAGTTTTAGAAACACTAAAAAAATCATGAATCCTTAACAGAACCCTTAATATGAAAGTTACTTTCTTTGATTTATTGCTTGAACTAGAGACTAATTTTGTAATATAGTTACAAGGTGAAAAGCCATTTTAATCAATATCTAAGTTTTGTGCTACTTCAAATATTACATTGTTAAAGCTTATCTTAATGATTAAGTATTATATTATATAGACTTAAATTCCTTAACTCATATTTTGAAATACAGTTACTAAAGCAAGTTGTTCTAAATCAACTATATCTGGAAGGGGTGGGGGGAAATGTGGTTCACTTTAAGCCTTATATTGAGCCACATCAAACACTTTAAAAAGTCCTCAACCCAGGGCCAGCTAGCAAAATGCTGGAGATGGGAGAAACCAGTGATTGAGACCATTCTGAGAATATACAAGGCTCTGAAGATAGAGCTTGGAGATCAAACATTTCTCTTTTCTTCTCTTCTGAAAACCATGTTGAATTTAGCTTGAAATACCTGTGCACTTATATGCATATGAAGCATGACTGTGTTGGTGAGACAGTGAGATAAACCTCTCACTAATAATAATTAAATCTGGGACATGCTGTTAAGTGATGAGAAAGCAAAGAAATAAATAAATGTCCCCGCTGCTTCAGATTTCCCCACAAAAGGTTTATTTTGTACAGGAAACACATTTAGCTTTAGCATAGGAATTCAAGATGAGAATAGTTTTTAAAGGCTCATTGTTTGGTGAGTACAGTAGATTCCCTTTATAAAGCTGGTGTTAGGAAACGGGAGTCACACTTATGCTACATTAAGCTTTGACTGCATCAACCAAGCTGCACTGGACATCATTTGACCCTTGATTTATCCAACCCATGTACAGCATAATCAAAGAACAGATTCTTGTAACAAAAAACTTGATCTCATAAACACACCCATTTCTCTGGCTGCCTTTGCTCCAAGTGTTGCCCTATTGAGGAATTTCCCCTGATGATCCCATCCAAATCTTGTTCTGGTAATCCTGTAGGTCCAGCTCCCACCAGCTCCCTGAATTTGTCCAGAGGGCTCGAGCCCATGGGATGTTTCTGGCCTCTCTACTACTTTTCTCCTCATCTGAATCTAAGACACTGGGTGGGTAGTTTCTATAACGACTGCATACCAAAGGCAGTAGTTTTCAAATCAGGTTCTTCAAGGTGCTTCCAGAGTCACTAAAGGAGGGTGGCCAGGCAGAGCATGGGAACTTGCCACATTCCATTGGAGCTGCACCTCTACCACTTTCACATACTGAATTTTTTCATAAGCTTTGAGGATATTTCTATTGCTTTAAACGACTCCAGAGGGTATAGAGGTACTAAGAAGAGTAAGCACTCAAGGATGTTTGAATGGCTTTTTTCTGATTAATAACTACAAACTACATGGGCTCATTCCACAAATACAAGGTACCAGGGTACCAGGTACCATGCTGGGCACAGACCATTTATGTTTGAAGAAAGCCAAGTCCACACCCTCAAGAAGCACTCTTTGTATATGCATCTGTCCCATCTAAGTGTTTGTAAAGGCATTTCAGAATCCTGTCATGACTGAAGATCTCTAGCTCATCAATAACCCTACGTGGGAAAACTGAGAATTACAGATCAATAAATTTCTGGTTGACAAAATGTTGGATAAACCAATTTTTACAAATAATGTCATAATGGAATCTATCAAACTTGGACAGGGGGGCACTACTGTAATGATGAAAGCATTTTCTTATTATGTAGAAATCCAATACGAAATGGCTTCTAAATACACAATCTGTAGCTACAAACAGATGAACATGGAGAACTTGCCACCTGATCAGCTTCAGTTTCAGAAGGGTAGCCATTGTGTTCTTCCTGAATCTCCTGCACAGCATCAGGTGCATGGACAAGAAAGAGCAAAGAGGAGAAAGAGAAATACATGCAAACAGACAGGTGAAAGGACAAAACTTTTTAAAAGAGATGTTAAGCATGTAAAAGTCGACACACCTTTTATGACTTTGCAAATCACAACATTTCACCCCTTGGAGGTAAGGAAATAACATGTGGGTCATCTATAACATCCTCAGCCTAAAATGGAGTGTATCTATTCCATATTTATGTTGGGGTAGAAAAGTGAAAAGCAAACAAACATCATGGATTTCAAAGAATGTACTGTCTTTTTAAAATCAGGTAAAACAACAGATACATAATATGTTTATACAAAACAAAACACACCACAGAAACCAGATAAAGGGCAACATCAAGCCAAAATACAAAGGCAATTCATAGATATTTGTTTTAAACACATTAAGTATTCATATACTATCAAGAATTATTATATTGTCCAGGGATCAACTCCACTAATATTACCAAAATTTCCACAAACATGCACATGCACATATCACATGCTGGAGATATACATATGCATGTAAGTATACATATACATATAATCTGGCACTAATTACTTAGTGATAATTACATATTATGAATTATGAATCAATATATTAAATATTTCTAATTACAGTATCAATGTGCTTCAAAGAAGCAGCTAAGAGATTTAAAATTTTAAAAAGTTTTAAAAACTTTAAACATTGAATGTTTAGTACAGCAGATGGTGTAATGAATATAAATACTGAAGATGACAAGATTTTAACCCTTTTTGAAAGTTGTATCAAGTCTCTAAGACTGAAAATATTAGAATTTAGCATAGATACATATTTTTTCCTTCATGAAAGTTTGGTTCCAACTACTATATTTCTTTGAAAGGCAATCAGTGAAGAAGAAACAAAGATTTAAAAGAATCTACTATTTCCCATCTTTCATTTTTGTCAATAAAGTGAAATTGTTACTTAATGGTTTTATACTTTGTATCAGATTGAGTTTATCACAGAATTGGTACTGCTACCCTTCAAACAACGGTAATTTTTTTAATGCAGCCATTTTTTTGAAATTTCCATTTTTAAATACAAAGAAAATAGAATCAGTCTTTCACAAAATTTTAAAAACAGAAAAATGACTGACTAAACAACAAAAAGCATATAGCATTTCAAAGTTCATGCAAGTATAAAGGAACACTAATATTTAACAATGTGAATCAGTAAAACATAATGCTTCTCATGAGAGTGAAAACAGGGTGAAAACAAGATTCAACAGAGATAAACCAACTAGAATCATAACAATTTGACTTAGCCTGATTATTTGTGTACTACTTTATTGGTTTCAATAAGGTTAAAATTTTGAAATTGAAGTCACTAAATTAGTCTATCAAAATCCACATTGTTTTCATTTAATGGGAATAGGTTAATTTTCAACATCTGATATCCAGGCTTAATTGCATGCACATTACCAATCTCTGTCTTGCTTTATGAATACTCTGAAATAAAGGGAAGGAAAATCATTAAGAAATATAAGCAATAATCCACTGGATGTAACAGTTACATCTGCATTTAAGAAATATTAAATGGGGCTGATTTTACTAAACTTCTCTTTAGGATTAGTGCTTCTGCTTTCTGGATTCTGCATGCAGAAATGAAGGCGATAAACTCTTACTTAGATAAGATAGACAACAACTGACCACTTTGTTGTTGTTGCTGTTGCTAAATAGTTTAGCATGAATTACATGATAAACAAGCTTAAAAGAGGAGTCTGTAGGCCTAGCCTTATAAGGCCCTGCCACAAAGATCCATTTGGTCAGAATTCATGTAATACAACAGAAGTCAGTGTCACACACTAGTAACAATTTTAGCATCCTGTCCTCACACACATTGGCTTTTATTGCACATAAAAACATTGTTACAAATAAAGCATTTCCAGCCAACACTTAAAGCTATGACACAGCACAGCAAATTGATCTGAGTGACTCATAAAAACCAGTGAAAAAGTGAAGAACATGAAATAGGCTAAGTGTTCAATAAAGCACAGAGACACACAAGTAGGAGGCCCATCTGCCGAACATCCTTACCCTTGTATCAGGTCTCCTGAAAACCTGTTAGTTAAAATATAGAACATCATCATCAAAAACATGTTACTATTGACCTTTGCAAAATGTTATTAAGTTCACCAGCCTATTCCCTAAGAAACATCATAATCCTCTACATAAAGCCAACCAGATCAATCCTAACACATTTGCCCTCTAAGTTTCACTCAATATCAAATCAATCTTAACACATTTGTCCTATAATTTTCAGGCAAGTCTATGGTTTGAAGAAACTTAGCCCTTAGGCTAAGACAAACAGCATTATTTTAAGCACAAACCCCTACTTTCAAGTGCTATGACAAGCCATTGTGAACAGGCACTGTTTGAAAAGTTTGTGTATCTGTTTGGAATACTCAGTGCATTTTCCCTATAGAATCAAAGATATAAAAAGGTAAGTCTGCTCCCAAACCAGCCCATAAAAACAAAACAAAACAAACAAAAAACCCACAAAAGCCCCTCCAGAGCACAGCTCAGCTGCAGCCTTAATGATATCATGAAACCTAAATAACCACAAATTAGTATATAATCTATTTTCTGCAGAAATTATATTTCCAATTCACACTTGGGACTCTAGGATTAGATTACTGGATGTGGCCAACCCACTAAGAGAAGAATGCCTGTCTTACCGATCCCCAGCCCCTGCTGTGATGGGCAGCTCTAGGTGGAAGAGGTAGTTGACTAGTCTGGCATGGAAAAGAAGGGAAGGGAAGACTAGGCTGCTGACCTTGCAAGGAGAAGCCAAGTTTTATTGAATGGGGACACTGATTTCAGCAAAGTTCTTCATTTGCCAATAGTCTGTGAATGCTACGTGAAAATGCAGCATATCCTTTGAGGAGGCCTGGGACAGAGGAAACATTGCAGAGAACAAAAGGAACTTTTGAAAAGGTCTGAGCCCTGGCAGGTAGCACAGAGGATAAGGCACCAGTATGTGAACCCAAAGGTCGCTGGTTCACCCCAGCCAGGGAACATAACCAGGTTGCAAGCCAGGTCTCCAGCCAGGTCCGTACCTGGAGACAGGTGAAAAGCAACCATACATTGATGTTTCTCTCCTTCTCTGCTTCTCTCTCTTTCCCTCTCTCTGAAAATAATAAATAAAACCTTTTCTTTAAAAAGCCTCCACTCCTTGAGCTTCATTCCTCAGTGATAACCATGATTAATACAACTTATTTTTAATTCTAAGGATTGCCTCCATAACCATAAATATGGTTATGCCTCAACTTCTTGATTTGTCAACTTTGTTTCCTTTTTTTAAATTAATTTTATAGCTATTGAATTACATCCATTCACTTTTTGCTCCCCTGTCCCCCTCCACACCCACCCATTCCCCCCCAAAGTCAATCCCACCTGTTGTCCATGTCCATGGTTCCTTTATACTAGGTTCTTTTTTTTTTAAATTTTATTGTTGTTATATTACATCCATCCCCTTTTTGCTCCCCTCTGTGCCCCTCCCCACCCACCCATTCCCCCCAAAGTCAATCCCACCTGTTGTCCATGTCCATGGTTCTTTTATACTAGGTTCTTGTCTAAACTGCTTTTCTTCCTTGCCTCTTCCTCTCCCGTCCCCCCAATTCCCTTCCCCCTGACCACTGAAGGCATATTCACTATCTTCATATATTTGGTTCTGTTTTGCCTATTTTTAGTTTTGTTCATTATTGTCCTGTAATGGGTGAGATCATATGGT
>PVIW01013545.1:0-26985 GCA_004026585.1 Noctilio leporinus
AATTTGCATCTCTCTGATGACTAGTGATGTTGAGCATTCTTTCATATGCCTCTGGGCCCTTTGTATATCTTCCTCAGTGAGTTGTCTGTTCAGGTCCTTTGCCCATTTTTTAATTGGGCTGTCTGTCTCCCTGGAGTTGAGTCGCATTAGTTCTTTATATATTTTGGAGATCAGACCCTTGTCTGAGGTATCATTGGCAGAGACCCATAATTTGAGCATCTTACTTAATGGAGAACACACTTTAGTGTGCACAATGGAGTACTCCAAAGAAGCCAACAATAATTATAGAAAAACTAACCGTGAAGTACCGTATTCATATCTGAATAGTAACCTCCTAGAAATTGGTTCCAGAATCAAAGAGTAAAGAGGGGAGGGTCTCAGACAATGAAAGATAGCTGTAGGCTACTGGCCCTCAAATTATCTGCCATTACTTTATTTTGTCAATAACTTGTGACTTAGAGAAGTAAAGACTTCTTCTTCTTCAAATAAAGAAATTTTTATTATATTTTTACAAGCAGGCCAAATCATCAAGAATTAACATTAGGTTTCTAATAAACATGAGGTGTAGAAAGGAAAGTAAAACAATAGTAAAAACAGAGAAAAAGGGAAAAATAAAAAAAAAAAATTAACAGCATCCCTTACTAGGCAATGTTTTCTTTTGGAAAGAACTCACAGCAATACTCAGGAAATATGTATGTAAGGATTTTAGCATTTTAAATAAGTACAAAATTACGTATCATATAATTTTGGTAATATTCTTCTCACTTGTGGCCTTCAGATAAAAATAACACATTGTAGTTGTAGAGATGCTTTATTTGAAGAAGAGGAACAAGTCTTTTCAGTAATCCATAATAAAAGTACTCAGTTTCTTAAGGTAGTTTTATTTTTTCATCTTACAAAAAAAGACAAAATCCTTTAATCTTTTCAGATTTCTTGGTAGGAGATTTAAAGCTTTATATGAACAAGTCAATATTTCCTTTTGAACATCTTGCTAATAAGTCTTCCTTTTGGAGACATGATTAGGCCTGAATTTGAACAAAAAGATTCATCGAACCTATCTCTGGGTTCCTTTCACTTGAAACTCTGAAATTTTATGTAATGTTGGTGTAGTGAAGCCTTTTCTTTTTCTTTATAAAAGTCATTTGGATTTAATATAACCTCTCTGGATTCTTTTAATTTAATCTTATAACAAAAGGTAGTTGTCAAATAGAAAAAAAAATCCTAAATTTTATTTTAGTGATTTAATTTATATGAACTCACTTATGTATGGGTCTTTCACAAACATTCAAGGAGAAATTAATTGTGAGTCATTAATATGGAAATGTCTAAAAGGACAGGCTAAATTAACTTTTGAACCTTAGTTCAACAAGCATTATGATGTATGAAAATAAAGTTTCCATCTTGGCTAATTAATTTAAACTTAATTTAACTCTTTATTTCAGATATATTCTTTATTTCTGATTGGTCCTTTTTTTTATTGTAATGGTGTGTTCATCTTTTTTCATCCTGTTGAGTATTCCTATAATCATTACTCTAAACTTTGTATCTGATATATTACTTGCTTCTATTTCATTTAGTTCTGTTTTTGGAGTATTCTCTTGTTCTTTCATTTGAGGCCTGTTTCTTTGTCTTTCCATTTTGTTTGTTTGTTTGTTTCTGTGTATTAGGCAGACCTGCAAAGACTCTGGTGTAGATCTATGTCAAACGCTGTTTGTGACTGGCCCTGGGCAACCTGTTTGGAGCTGTCAGCAGCCCACAGTTGGTGGCTTCATCTGCTGGGCCTGGCTGTGCACAGAAAGAACCACGCTGTGTACCAAGGCTGGCTTTTATCAGCAACCTGGCCTGGGGTAGGGTCAGCTTATGTTTCAGAAATTCCGGAGATCTGCGTTTGTTGTTAGACTTAACCACTGAAATAGCTTCAGCTGTACTCAGCATTCCTGCTTATGCTCCACAGAGTGGGGCAAGAGGGATTCCTGTGGGTGGGCCTATTGTTTCCACTTAGGCTGGTGCTGCATGTAGGGGAGTGACTGCCTGAGAAAGATACCTTCTGTAGTATGAAGAGTGGCCGAGCACAAGGATCCTGGAAGCTGACCCTTCAGCTCTCTTCCCCGAACCACCAACCCCAGTCTCTCCTCATGAATCTCTAATCCACTCTGCTCTTCATCTGCTGGAACCTTGGTAAGTGGTTACCAGCGAAATGTTGTGTGTGGGTTTTTTAAGAGCCTCTGTGCATCACCAGCTGCCTCTTTCTGGCAGACAAAAACCCCATTGGTTTTCACAGCAGATGTTATTTGGATTCATTTCCCAGCTTGGGTGCTCTAGGCTGAGGAGGCCAGCTTTGAGCTTAGACCATCCACTTTTCCAGGGAAACCCCCATTCACTGAAATATTCCTCTGAAACTTCAGCTGCCATCAGTGGGAGCCCAGCGGCTCTTCACTCCCTATCAGTCTCATTGTGGTGAAGTGGCTTCTTCTCTCTGTCTGTGGTTATAAGCTTCTTTCCAGCTAGTGTCCAGTTGGTTGTTCTGGATGATTTCTCTCCAATTTAATTGTAATTCCAGCTTGGTGCTGAGAGTAGGTTTGTGTATCTTCCATGTACTCCGCTGCCATCTTGGGATAACAACTCTAATTGTTAGTGATGAAATATGGATGATATTAATTTGATAGAATGTGATTAGACTGATTTCAAAGTATTTATTTTCAGAATGTGGCATAACCTTTTTCCGTGCACAAAAGTTACATATCTTATACACTAACTATCTATCTAAATAGATAGATAGATAGATAGATAGATAGATAGATAGATAGATAAAATTTCATTTGTTTCTTCAGGTTAAAAATACACTTTTTCTGGACTCATCATAGTTTTGTTTTTGGCTGCCACTGCTTCAGCAAATTTTAGTGAGCCTTGGGGGCCAATATGCTGTTGGGTTGCCTTTCTCTGTACAGTAGGGCCAGGAACTTTCTCTTCAATAAATGTCCTTTTCTCTGTATGTTTCTCTGTAAGTTTGGGATGTTCGGCTATTCCATTGTGACAGTATTTGTTGCAGGAGGTCATTAACAGGCTGTCACAGTTGACTGGTGACCTAGGTGAACATAGGCTCCTCACCCCAACCCCTGACCAGTAGGTGCACAGCTAGAGCTGAACCAATTGAGGCAACTTTCAGATAATGTGTTATTCAGACCACTGATCCTGGTTAGGACCTCTACATAAAGTTTTAAGATTCTGTGACCACCTAGGACAAACATTAGAAGGAAATTTCCTTGCTTATTAAAACTGCCATCTACCAACCTGCTGTGGCCTGCTGCTTTCTTTGGTTTGGCTTTGCCCTCTTTGCTAGGGTCCAAGTTCAGGCATCATCCAGAAAACTCCTGAGTTTGCTCATCAATAGTGTACTTCCAGTGTTTGCCCTCTTGAAAAGATGGTAAGAAAATCAGAAATTAATCATCCCTGGAGAATCTGAGACAAATTATTTTTTAACTCCTGGCTAACATTAATAACAACTCATAAATTAAAATGTTACATAATTTTAAAGGGAGCTCAATGAGAATAATCAGTAATGATATGGCAGGAGAAAAGATATTAAAAATTTGACATAGAAACATTAAGAAAGTTAGGTTCAAATGTAGTTTAGTTCCTTTTTCATTAACACCCTAATAAAGGTACTCTCTGTAGTAAGGGTTTTAGTTCTTAATTTTGTTTTGTTTTTTTGTATATGTCACTAAAGCTTATTTTGTTAAAGGATTCCTGTTTAGGAGCACAATGAGGATTCCTTCTTCTCTGAAGTGTTTATAAAAGCTGCTGACAATTATTTTTTTATATTGTTTAAGGTGAATCTTCTTACAAAAGAGAATTTTAATGTGTGAGAGGATACAAAAAACCAGAATTAATTTATATAAAAATTGTGTATTTATTCTTACATGCTTAAATATCAATCGCCTTCAAAATACTCTACATTGGGTTCAATACACCTATCAAGACACTTTTTTTACACTGCTCAAAACAGTTTTTGAACTTGTTAATTTTGATAAACCTTTCAGTGCTTCTGCCTTTCTTTTTCTTTCTTTCTTTTTTTCTTTTTTTTTTTTTTTGGCTTTACCTCTTTAACATCAGCAAAACATTTCCTTGCAAGGACTTTTTCATCTTGGAAAACAAAAATGAACGGTGCTAGGGGGAGATCAGGTGAACAGGGAGGGTACCGCTTGGGGGTGGGGGCAGGAGGGTCATACCATTTTTAGTCAAAAACTCTGAAAATTCAGCATAGTATGAGCTGGTGTGCTTGTAAATCAGAAACATGTTGAAAGAGTCTTCACAAAAAGAATTCACCGAAGCCAAACGCAGCCTCTCCTAACAGCACCAGCTGTACACCAATTACAGATGGGTTCCGAGAACCCATCTCACCTAGTGGGGAAGCCTGTACTACAAAGGGCCTGCCGTCTAGAAGATAATCTTTTTGATCCCCCCACCTTATAGTGCTCATTTTAAAAAATGTTATTTCTTAATAAACTTCATTTTTAGAAAATACTTATATTTATAGAAGAAAGTGTGAATATAGTAGAGTTACATTATAATACACCAAGTTTTCCTGATTATTAACATCTTGTTTTTGTATAGTATTTTTAAAAATAAAAAGTCAAAGTGAGGGGAAACAAGCATTTATTTGAGATCCTAGCAAACAGCTATTCTGGAAGCACTAATTCAAACAGAAATCTAAAATTTCCATTAGCAACAAAGGCAAGGAAGTTTTAGAGAAAGGGAAAGAGAATAATTATATTAATGAAAGAGAAAATTACATCAATCAAGGGGAATTATTATATCAACAGAAGGAAGGCTTTTTTAAAAATACAGATAAGCTAACATAGTGACATTAATTCTAAAGAATGTCTTTGATTTTCAGTGCATTAGTCATATCTGCTTTCTTGCTGTCTTTGCAAACAACTGTATGGGATACAAAGTTGTCTTAGGCCCAGCTCAAAGGTTATTTTCTCAGTTTTAATTCTCCTAAGATTTGAGGAGTGAGACCTGCAAGTCAGTTCCTTGGGATGAAAGCTACAACTCTGTTTTAAAGTGACTGCATTTGTTATTTTTATAGTTTTATAGTATACATATTAAAATTAACAAACACATTAATACATTATATTATGTTAATGTCTTATTCAGATTTCCTTGCTTTTTACTTATAGTTCTCTGGCTGTTCCTGTGTGCTATCCAAGACAGAAAATTGCATTTAATTGTCATGTATCCTTAGATTCCTTATTTTAAAAAATATTGAGTTTGTTAGGATGACATTAGTTAATAAAATGATGTAGGTCTCAAGTGCAGTTTTATAACACACCATCTGTATATTGTATTCACCACCTCATGCCAGGTCTCCTTCCATCACCATTTATACCTAAGTATTAAATACTTTATTTTTTGGTACTATTTAAATTATCTTTTTAAACTTTAAATTCCAATTATTCATTACTACTATATATGAAAATGACTGGTTTTTATATATTAACCTTGTATATACCTGTGACCTTTCGATACTTGCTTATTACTACCAGTAATTGGAGATATTTTTGGAATTTTTTATCTAGACAATTATTTTATATGCCAACAATGACAGTGTTAATTTTTCCTTCCCTAAATTCTTCTCTTAATGCAGTAACTAGGATAATGTTGAATAAAAGTGTTGAGATACGACATATTTGCCTTGTCTCTGGTTTTAGGGGGAAAAAACCATGTCAAATGTCTTACTGTAATGTATGATGTTAGATATATATTTTTTTGTAGATGTTCTTTGCAATGTTCAGGAAGTTTCTCTCTTCCTAGTTTGCAGATTGTCTTTTCATGAATGACCATTATAATTTTGTTAATTACAGTTTTCAAGTCAAATGACAAAATGATTTATTTCTTAATCTCTTAATATGACAGATTACTTCATTTTTGAAGATTGAACCAACTTTTTATACTTGGAATGAATCTCATTTTGTTGTGGCTCATAATTTTTATACATTGTTGAGTTCAGTTTATAAACATTTTTTGAGGGTTTTGTTTATGAGAGTTATTGGTATATAATTTTTCTTTATAGTAATGTTTACTCTGAGTGTGGTATTAGAAGAAAGGTGTCTTCATTGAGTGAATTAGGTAGTGTTGTCTTCTTTGTCTTCTGTTTTCTGGGAGAAATTCTAGGGAACTGATATAATTTCTTTCTGAAATGTTTGGTAGAATTCATGAGTGAAACCACCTGGGCCCATGCTTTCTGTTTTAGAAGATTGTTAATTATTGATGGAATTCATTTATTATTTGTGTTTCTTTAAATTATGTTTTATTCATGTGTGAGTTTGTGTAGTTTGTGTCTTTCAAGAAATATCACCATTTTACCTAAATGATCAAATTTGTGAATATAAAGTTTTATGCAGTATTTTAAAAATCTTTTTAATGTTCATGTGATCAGTAAAAATGATTCCTCTTTCATTTCTGATTCTGGTTATTTGTGTCTTTCTTGTTTTTCAGAATTAGTCTGGCTAGACATTTAACAATTTCATTTGATAGTCATTTTTTATAGAGGATCCTTATTTTTTTTTTAAGATTTTATCTATTATTCTTAGAGAGAGGGAAGGGGAAAAGGCAGAGACGGAGAGAGACATCAATGTATGATTGCCTTTCACCTGCCTCCAGCTATGGACCTGGCTGGAAACCTGGCTTGCAACCCGATTATGTGCCCTGGCTGGGGAATCGAACCAGCGACCTTTGGGTTCCCAAGCTGGCATCTCTCCACTGTGCCACCAGGCAGGGCCTTATTTTTTATTACACTTATTTCTGTTTTATTGCTATTATTTCCTGCTTTTTTAAAGCTTAACTTGCTCTTTTTTTTTCCCTCTCATGTCCTAAGGTAGAAACTTAGAATATTAAGTTTAAATATTTATTTCTTTTAATACAAGCATTTAATATTATAAATACTGTTTTCAGCACTGCTTTCATTGCAGCCTATAGATTTTGATAAGTTGTATGTTCATTTAGTTTTTTAAAATTTTCCAAATTATCTTGAGACTTTTTCTTTGATGTATATATTTTTGTAGCTTATTTTTAAATTTCAAATATTTGGGAATTGCCAGCTATCTCTGTTTTGGTATCCAGTTTAATTACCTTGTCTGAGAACATACTTTGTAGCTTTTCTATTTTAAATTAGGTACTTTTTTAATGGCTCATGATATTGCCTATCTTCATGATTGCTCTGTGTGAGCTTGAAAAAGAATGTACCTTACCACTATTAGATGGAGTGTTCTATAATCAATTAGGTTTAGGTTTATAATAATTAATTCTCATAGCCTAAGATTTACCACTCTTCTGGGCAACTGAAATAGGAGAATAAAATAACTTCATTCCTCAAATATTGATATATCTCTAATTGCTTCTGTTCTAAGAAATGTGGTGTTACTACTTAACCATTTAACAAGGAGAAATTCTAAAAGACCAAAGGGAAATTTTTATCCTCAGGGATTAAACATTTTGAGTACCGTACAATCCTCCTCCAATGTACAGTCCTTTCTGGTAAGTAGCTGAGGAAAACTAGAAAACAGTTTACAGTATAATGCATTTTTATTATTTGTTATGGAATAAAGTATGATAGTATATACTTTTCTCAAGGGAATTTTACCATCTTCTCACTGAAGAAACTTGGATTTGTAAACTAGAGCAGGTCTTGGAACTGGGTGAGAAGCCTCCTTTTTGTTGTGACATGTAGGGTTACTATTTGTAGTGAAATTAGTATAGGACAAAGAATCTTGAAGTGCCAAACATAAACTGCACCTTGTAAAATTGTTTAAGTCTTAGACCCAGACTCTTAAATTTTTCTGTTATATAATCCAATAAATTACTTTTATTTTATGTTCTTTTAATTTAGGCTGCTCTCTCTTGTATCTGAAATAATCATTATACTTATCTCAAACTGAAATTCACCTATGCAGATGTTGCAAAATCAATGCATTGATTTGCACCTGGATAGTTTCTCACCTGGACAATTAACTTAGCTCCTTACTCAAGGATGTGCAGCAGCTGGGATTTATATGCTTAATGATGATTTATCAGTCTTCTAAATAACTATGGTTAGATTGTACATGAAAAAAAATAAGGAAGTTTCCAACTCCTTTTCCCTCAAACCTTTCCAATCACCCCCAACCCTTTATACCTAATAAATCTCAGTTTACAGATATTGTCAAAAATCTTCCCTGACTATATTTGTATTTCACTGAAAATAACTTCGTGGTGGAAATTTTAGTTAGAGGAACAGCTAGAATAGGTCTCAAGCAGAAAAGTGTTTCATTAGTTGGCTTCTCAGTATAGCAGAAATCACCGGTTTGCTTTGTCTACAGAAAGAGTAAACTTGACTTAAAAAAAAAAAATCTATGATGACAAATTACATCTTCTTTTTCTATGTGACTTCCATGTTATCCAAGAAACTTTTTGAAAACAGTACCACAAAAAGGTCTTCCTTGTATAACTATAATAGAAAAAAATGGAAAGAATCTGGTTATTTTCATCAGTCATACCAGTCATGTGACCTGCAAAAGAGTAAATATCTTAGAATAACAAACCGGGCATAAAATTTTATTTGTAAAATGTTTTATAAATAAATGAAGTATAATTCCAAAGAAACTTATTAGGGTCAAATTCTTCTATGAATGGCAATTCTGTTCAAGTGTGTCATTGAAAAGAGACTGAGTCATTAAAGATTGTACTACTTTAGTTTGGATGCATAAAAATGTTATTTGTTATCCTTATAATGATGATTTTAACCGTGATATTTATGATATGAGATAAAAATATGTTGTTTTAATTTATTGGCTAAAATACAAAGTGAAATGGCTACTCCATTTATTTATTTATTTATTTATTTTAAAGATTTTTATTATTCTTAGAGGGGTAGGGAGAGAGGCAGAGAGGGAGAGAAGCATCAATGCATGGTTGTCTTTCACCTGTCTCCAGCTACAAACCTGGCTGGAGACCTGGCTTGCAACCTGGTTTTGTGCCTTGGCTGGGAATTGAACCAGCGACCTTTAGGTTCACTGTGCCACCAGGCAGGGGTCCCATTCATTTTTTTAAAGGTATGTTTTCACATTTGTGTTTAAGATAACCTTTAAGGAAATCCACGTATATTTCTCTGCCATTTACTTAAAAATAATTAAAAAAAAAAACAATTTAGGATTCCTTCTTTAACTTTTTCACCTTAAAATGAAAGTTTCCATCTTCATTGAAAAGCCTTTCTTTTTCCTCGATAGAAATGCATTTTTAGTTTATCTACATTGACATTTGAATTTGTATGCATTCATTAAACATTCATAGTGTATAAATAATGTGATCTGTATTTTAAGAAAGGAAGCTTTCATGGATGAATAACTTCTTCACTTGACATCATGACAGCTATTGAGAACTGGAAATTTCTGCATTAAAAATTTGTCTGAAATTATTCTTACCAAAAAAAAAAAAAAATCAAATGCAATAACTTTAAAGGGTAATTTTTGACTGTTTTTGATAATTCAACAATTGCAGGTGTATAAAACAGATACCATGTTTTATAACCTCTGGGAGAGTGGGGTTATTAAAGTGCTTTGTTCTTGACTATATTATTCTGTTTCTACAAATTTATAATGTCTGTACTTTGCTTCTAGACCAACTTCCTTTATGTTCTGGAATGACTCCTGTCCTTTCTTCTTAGTGGCATAGTCCTGAGTTTCTGTCTGTATATCAATTGACAATATGGTTCTCCTGACCTTTCATTCTGCAGTTCAGTGTTCAGCATGCTTAATTTACTTGCCTTCTTGACTGGTGACCATCACACCAGTCATGTTGTGCAAAACTTTATTTTTCATGTAGGAACAAATGAATATTTGAACCATATCAGCATGTGAGAAAATGCAAACCAGAGTCTGTGTTAGCTTAGACTGTTTTGTTTTTTCTGTGCAAGGGTGTTCATAGGAGTTTTATTTGTAATAGTCAAAACAGTAAACAATCAAAGTGCACTTGGCTGGATTGCAGCCTGGTCCCCGATTGGGATGTGTATGACAGGCAACAGATCCATGTTTCTCTCCCACATTGATGTTTCTCTCCTCTTTCTCCCTCCCTTTCCCTTCATTAAAAATAAATAATGGCTTTAAATATATATCAAAGAAAGCTAAAGGAAAACAAAGAAAAATATAATGACTACAAGAGTTACAAAATGTTTATATTAACCCAACATCAATAATCACTTTAAATGTGAATAGTCTGAGTATCTTAATTAAAGGAGAGAGAAAGACATCCATGTTTGTTAACAAACAAACAAACAAACAAAAACCTGGAGTAATTATATTAAATTGCAGAAGAGCAAACTTTTGAACAAGGAAAGATATCGGGAATAAAGTGGGCAGTAACATTTATGTACCTAACAAAGTATCAAAATATATGAGACAAATCTGATAAAACTTAAAAAATAAATAGACAAATCCACTATTATACTTGAAACTTAAGAACTCATCTTTCAATAATTGATACATGAATCAGGTCAAAAAAGTCTCAACAGAAACAATAATATTTTGAACTAAATATAAATAAAAATATAACAAGAATTTATAGGATTCAGGAAAAGCAGTTCATAGAGGAAAATGTCTAACATTAAATGTACATTTTAGAAAAGAACAAAACGCTAGAATCAATAATAACCAAGTGCCCCAAATGGGAATCCGACTGGCAACCTTTGACTTTTAGGAACCAAGCTCAAGCAACTGAACCTCACTGGTTAGGGTCAGGATGAGCTTTCTCTGAGTACTTTATATATTTACATTTCCTCTTCTTTTTAGTATGTTAATTATACTTATTAACATTTTTAAAGGTTGCCTTAGAGTTGGTATAAACTTTCTAACAGTCTAGGGCTACCTTGAAATAACAGTATGTGTTTCACATATACTGCAGGTACCATAAGAACAGAGCATTTCCAATTCATTGCTGTCATTCATTTCATTTATCCATGTGCTATAATCACCCAATACTTTGTCAGTATTATTACTTTAAACAGTTATCCCCTTCCCCACCCTTCCTATCCCCGCCCCCCAGTCACTCCCACATGTTGTTCATGTCCATGGGTCATCCATGCTAGTTCCTTGACTAAACTGCTCCCCTTCTTTGCCTCCTTCTCTCCTACCTCCACCCCTCCCCTCTGCACACTGAAAGTGTGTTCCTTGTATTCATGTCTCTGGTTCTGTTTTGTTTGCTTGTGTTTGTTTGTTCATTGGTCTCTTGAATTAAGTGAGAACATGTGGTATTTAATTTTTGCTGGCTGGCTTATCTCACTAAGCATGATATTCTCCATCCAATTCCATCCATTCATGCTATTGTAAATGGTGAGAATTCTCTCTTTCTTTCTGCTGCATAGAACTCCATTGTGTAAATGTACCAAAGTATTAGATCCATTCATCCACTGAAGGACACTTAGGTTGTTTCCAGCACTTGGTTATTGTAAATAGTGCTGCTATGAACATAGGGGTGCATAGGTTCTTCTGAATTGGTGTTTCAGGATTCTTTAGGTATAGTCCTAGCAGTGGAATCACTGGGTTATAAGGCAGTTCTATTCTTAGTTTTTTGAGGAAATTCTATACTGTCTTCCATAGTGGCTGCACCAGTCTGCATTCCCACCAGCAATGCACCAGGGTTCCCTTTTGTCCACATCCTCGCCAGCACTTGTTGTTTGTTGAGTTGTTGATGATGGCCATTCTGATGGGTGTCAGGTGGTATGTTGTTGTAGTTTAATTTGCATCTCTCTGATGGCTAGTGATGTTGAGCATTCTTTCATGTGCCTACGGGCCCTTTGTATGTCTTCCGTGGATAAGTGTCTGTTCAGGTCCTTTGCCCATTTTTAAAATTAATTAATTTACTATTTTTCAGAAAGAGGGGAAGAGAGAGATGCAGAGCGGTAGAGAAATATCAAAGTATGGCTGCCTTTCACTTGCCTCCAACTGTATCTGGTTGGAGACCTGGCTTACAATCTGGTTATGTTGCCCTGGCTGGGAATCGAACCAGCGATCTTTGGGTTTGTAGGCCAGAACCTTATCCACTGTGTCACCAGCCAGGGCTTCTTTGCCCATTTTTTAAATGGGTTGTTTGTTTCCCTGGTGTTGTCATGTTAGTTCTTTATATATTTTGGAGATCAAACCCTTGTCCGAGGTGTCGTTGGCAAATATGTTTTCCCATGCAGGTTCAATGCAATCCCTATTAAAGTACCAACATCGTATTTCACAGAATTAGAACAAATGCTTAAAAAATTCACATGGGGTCAAAAACGACCCCAAATAGCTACAGCAATCCTGAGAAAGAAGAACAAAGTAGGAGGAATCACAATACCAGATATCAAGCTATATTACAAAGCCATAGTAGCCAAAAGAGTCTGGTGCTGGCACAAGAATAGACAAACAGATCAATGGAACAGAATAGAGAGCCCAGAAATAAACCCAGGACTCTATGGGCACTAATATTTGACAAAGGGGGAAGGAACATAAAATGGAGTGCAAATAACCTCTTCAACAAATGGTGTTGGAAGAACTAGACAGGCACATGCAAAAAAATGAAACTAGACCACCAACTTACATCATACACCAGAGCAAATTCAAGATGGATAAAAGTCTTAAATATAAGCAGTGCCATCATAAGAACCATAGAGGAAAACATAGGCAAAAAATTGCAAAACATCCCCTGCAGCAAAATTTTTACTGAAATATCTCCCAAGGCAAGGGAAATAAAGGAACTAATGAACAAATGGGACTACATCAAACTGAAAAGTTTCTGCTTAGCCAAAGGAAACATCAAGAAAATAAAAAAGGAACCAACCATATGGGAAAACAAATATTTTTGATATTTTTCCCCCTTAAGAAACTGTGTCTGCAGTGGAGGAAATGCCCTTCCCCACCTGTAAAGAGTGTCCGCCTCACTCCCATTGTAGGCCTTTGTTTGGAGAAAACTGGTCATATTTCCCAATGTCAGCTCTAGAATGGAATTGTTCTTGAATGAATCTTCACATTGAGAAGTAGACTTTCTGGAGGTAACTCTCATGAATGTGAGATCTCCCTTAAAGCCAGTCCCAGGAGATTTTCATTCTCACTCTAGTCCAAATTCAGCTTTTGCCATTTCATCACAATTGGGATTAAGTTTTCCTACCAGTTAATGGCTCCAGGGTAAAAGAAAATCTGTCTCACTGATTTTGCCTATATCTTCAGATTTAGGGTGATGGTTTAATGTGCAACACGTATTCTTTGTGAATCAAAGAAATCTTGATTCATTTTGCTCAGCTTTTTGTCTTGTTAATGGAGGAACAGCTTCTGAGCTCTTTAGAAGTCAGAGTGAAATGAGCAATCTGAGAAGCTGAATTTTGATGTTTGTATTAAGGAAACGTTACTCATAATGTTGGAATTTGGAACATTATAGTAGTATAAAATATAGCAAAGTCCTGGGATAAACAAAGGATGAACATTCAAAACAGGCAGGGGAAAAAGGGGATGGATGTAATACAACAACAATTAAATATATATATATATATATATATATATATATATATATATATATATATATATAAATAGGCAGGGCTACTGCAAATATTACATTTGTTTACTAGACCACGCAATCAGTGCAAAAGGAGTCAAAAATGATGTATGTGTTTAATAACATTCAGTTTAGCTATTTCCACCAAGGCTTTGGCTGGTGGATTGCAGTATTTAAAGTCTTTGTCTCAAGTTCTCTAGATGGCATTTAAAAGGGAAAAAAAACAAGTTTTCACAGCAGCTCCTTCAAAATGCCCAATGCTAACCAGTTACTACCCCTGTTCTTCTGATGGACATATTCCTTCCTTAGTTAAATTTAGTCAGACTTTTTCTTATTTTAATCTGGTTAATTATGCGAGCGATTATATTTTAACAGTAAGCACATAATCTCATTTTATTTGTCATTATTCAATACATGTTATCTTATTCTACAAACAGAAAAGAGGCTGGTTTCTTAGGTGACGATATATTGTTACCCTACCTTACATGTCATTTTCTGTATTAGGCCATTTATCTTTAAAATTCTCTGGTAGAATAGAGAAACTTCAATAGTCAAACCTATCCAATATTTGATTAGGAAAGTATCCTGAAGCTCTTGACTTAATGAAGTTGGAAGGTTGTCTTAAATTTTATTTGTTCATGTTCTCTTTCCTGTTCCATTATCTGGGTAAATGTGACCTGAGATGAACAGTAAGTACTAGTTGACTGACTGAAGCATAAATGTTAGTTGCCACACAAAAAAAGGTTGCCTAGTAAGAGACAACAGGGTCAAAGCTTTTTACCCTAAATAAAATATGTTTTGACAGTTGTGCTTATAAAGGAAGTTCATTTTAATAGGAGCTGCAGTCATGTTGGCTTATTCATAGTATGTATAGTATTAATGAAATATGAAAATGTAAGAAGTCTATTTTACTAAGCTCTTTTTAAAGGTATGAATGTACCCTTTTGATGGGAAGAAGCAAATAAAAGATAATAAGGTTGACTGCCATGAAAGAGCTCACATTTCTACCCTGAGCTATAGTGAAACATTCTGTCCAAGTTACACAGCTTGATTTATCCTAGAAAATTGCATTTATTCCTAGAGCAAGAAAGTATAGAAACTAATAGCATAACCTTAAGAATTCTAAGCCTAGTAACAGCCTACTTTAATATAAGCATGTGATTTAGATGATGCATTTTTATAGTACTTATTCAACCTAATGTATAAGAAAATTTTTACTTAGATTATGTTGTTGAGGCTCTTGAAAATTGATAGGGGATTTTGACCTCTAAATCAGAATATTAGCATTCAAGATATAGTTGTTTCTTGATTTTTCTGGATTCTTGCCCCACTGTACAATCAATCTCTGCCTCTAGGTTAGCTTCCTGTATGGGTCCAACCTTTGGACAACAAAGCATCACACTGTATCTTGTGTTAATCCCACTCCACCCATGAACCCATGATAGCCAGGTTGCCTACATCTAGGTCCTATTTTGTTTTTCAATCTCTTCTGATTAAGATCTGTCTTGCACTCTGGCATAACAGTTCCTCTCATAGTTTCCAGTCCTTCAGTCACTGAGCTGCTGCCCTGAAACATCAAATCTCCCAGTGGTGTGATTCCTGCTCACACAGTTTGTCCTTTCTTCTACTTGATGCTTCTGAACATCCACTCTCCTCTTCTCATCTTTGTTTAGATATACAGCCAGTTTTTAAGGATTCATTTTGTATGTTTTCTTTTAGCACTCAATTGCAGATTGTAACTGAATCTGGATCCTATAATTTTTAAAGGAGTGTTAATCGTAAAATAGAAAAATCTTTTAAAATGGACGGCTATTCCATGAACTTGAGGCTTACATTTACTGTTAGGATGAATGTTTGTTTTCAAAAATAGTGATACCCCCTTCAATAAAACAAATAAAGAACACATGATGTTTGTGGTTTTTTAAGTTTTATAAATAAAAGTTAAATATCTTCAACTGAAATGGGTATTTTAACTGGACATGCCCAATAAATTAAGCCATGTTGTATGTTTTTAGACATTGGATGGTTATAACTTTAGAAGTTTCACCTTTGAAGATGGTTTCTTTTAAAATATGTTTAGTTTAGGCTCTGGCTGGTGGCGTAGTGCTGGCCTGCGAACCTAAAAGTCACTGTTCTATTCCCCAGCCAGGGCACATAACCAAGTTGTAAGCCAGATCCCCAACCAAATCCGTGGCTGGAGGCAGGTGAAAGGCTATCATACATTGATGTCTCTTTCCCCCTCTGCCCCTCTCCCTCCCCTCTCTCTGGAAATAATAAATAAAATCTAATATATATATATATATAAATATATATATGAATTATATAAATATAGTAAGTTTAATATATATATATTATATATATTAAATTATATATATATAGTTATATATATATATATATATATATATATATATATATATATATATAGTAAGTTTAAAGTGCCTTAGGACTTTATTACTTATTTTTGTTCTTGAGAAGATAAATTATACTTATTTTTTACTGTATTTCTCATAGTACTTTGGGAACAGAATCCAGAAAGACTAAGGAAAGTTTACGTTTGTCCTCTTTTTCTTTGAATAAAAGGAGAAACTGAAAAGGAATTGTATGGTACTGGCAACTTAACACAAACTAGAGTCATGAACAGTGTAACAAAATTTCTGTTAATGACAGACCTACCACATATGTGATGGTGGCCCCGTATTGTTACAGAGTGGAAGAAAGCCAAAATCCCCACTCTTCAGTTTGGAAATGGGGGTTAGGGTGAGGCTCAGTGGACTAACCTTTGTCTTTTGCCCTTTGTCCAAGAAAATAGGAGGGGCTTTACCCAGAGAATAGTGATGAAAAGGCTATACAGTGGTCAGAACTGTTTACTGTACACACTACGTCAAAGGCCTCCATTGGGGATTTTAACATAATATGGCAGCCATTAAAGAGCCTTTCTTTTAAGAGCCCTGTCTCTCTCGCGCCCCTTCCCAGACAGGTGTGGAGAAAGAATCCTGGCTTGATGAACAGGAGAGGACTCACCTGGTTTGGGGGTTTGTGGGGAAGGGAGACATGCAGCTTGCCCCAAGGTAGGGAAGCACATGCCATGAAGAGTCAGGGGGAGTGCACCAAGACCCTCCTGTAGTCTAGTACAGCAGCTGCCAGGAACTTTGAATTATGGCTGGAAAATGCTAAGCTGTGAACTTTTGTGTTTCTAAAAGACAGTACCTCTTGTTTGTTTATTTTAAAACTGGCCCAATCTGGCAGGAATGTATATTTTGGATGTTTTTAAAGAGAGCGGGACTTAAGGGCAGAATTGCACCTTGAATATAAATTTGTATACCCTTCAAATAAACAAAATAGCTTTCTTTTTTGCCAACCTCTGTTATTAAGAGTTTTCCTTTTAGCGACAGGCAAATGGACCCATTAAAACAGAAACCCCCCTAGGGGTTCTGTTACAATACGATTATAATGGATTTTAAAAATTCCTTTTGCCTAGTGACATCTTAGCCAGTGTAGTGGCACAGCACATTATTCATATGTTTGTGGTGCTGCTGGTGTAAACAGACCTACTGTGCTACCAGCCAAATGAAGGTATAGCACATTTGATTATGTAGAGTACACAACAAACTCCTAAGGTTTAGATTGAGTAACAAAACAAGTTCTTTTAAACTTATATAATTTAGTTGTTCCACTGAAATCATAAAGAATTTCTGTGTAGGAAGGATCCATGCTTCCCTCAACAAAGGGGCAACATCTGGTATCATTGTTGCTGAGAAAAGAAGGATCTTAAGACTATGGTACAGGATTAGAAAAGGGTTAGTAAAAGAAAGTAACATGGTCAGAAGGCTGTTCTACCTACTGTTTCCATTGCAGGAGGTTCTGTGCCCAGGAAATAGTTATAGGCTATGGGAGCAATATTACAGCAGCCAGATTAGAATAGGATTTTGAGGATATTTAATGATATTTGCTGGTAGAAGTGGTAGTGGTAGTGGGATTAAAATTCTGTTAATTAAAAGTATGTCTTCTGAGTCAGTATAATGTGAATATTTAATGAAAATATTTGGAAGCATACATAGCAAGGGATGTCTGAAAAGTTGAACTTTATAAATAGCCCTCTTCTAGGCTAATTACCTTGTTTTAGTTTCAGACTGTGCCTCAATCAGAGTTCTTCCTTGGCCTACTTATAACCTATTTATAATTTATAATTATTTATGTTACTCAAATTAAGTTTTATACTTTATCAACTGAAGTTTCAGGAATTTTTAAAAATTCTAGTGGTGTTGAAGTTTAAGGAAATTCTTTACCGTTGCTATTTGAGTTCATGCTCAAATTTGAGGACCTGAAATTGATGTAGAGAGACCTGATTAAGATCACTGGGGAGAAGTAGAAGGGGCTGTAGGAGGAGCTTGCTGAAATAATTGAGAGCAGTCTAGGATGGGATTGGCTGAAAAGCTAATGCTCCAGAGCCGATGGGAATAAAAAGAGGGCGGGCTCTTTGGCTTAGGAGCACTTCTGGCTGCTGAGCTGGCTCTGGCCGCATTCTATGGCTCCTGGACTGGCTGGTTCTTGCTCTCAATCTTGCTCTCAGGTACCTCTACTTCAGGATATTTCAATGATTGTGCAGCCACTGCCTACATTTCCCAATGGACGATGGTATGTTGGATGGGAAGGAATTCTAGGCACAGCCTAGAAGTGGGCTGGCTTGGCAGAGGGTGGCAGGTTTATTCTTTGGGTGTAGAGGGAACAGGCTCTGAGGCAGAAGCCTGCCATTTTTGTTTGTGTCTTGTGTTGTTCAGTTTGTAAGCTAACCGGATAGAAACTGACAGGGGAACAGATAGGAGAACCCCTATATTAGAGTTCAGGCTTAATTGATAGGCTTAAGTGATTACAGTTGTGACTTGATAGGCTTAAGTGACTGCTTTTGAATAAGGACTCCTTTCCCTTATCACCAGACCTTTGCCTTGAGGGTGAGGGTGGGCAGCCAAGAACCCAAATTGCTGTGATGATAGTGTGACTTTTACTGTACTTAAGTATATGCTTAAATGCTACTTCCTCTGAAAAATCTTGTATGGCCCCTCTCAGGAAAAAGTAATTTTATACTTTTGATTGTCCATGTTATTCTTATTTTTTGCACCTTTTTTTCTACTTAATTTTCATGAGGGTCCATATTGCTGTTTCCTTTTGTGCATACCAGTAATGTCCTGTGTTACCATATAATTTTCCTGAGGGCAGAGACTATAATTTCACATATTGCTTTATTCAGTAAATATAACCACTTGCTATGTTCTTGTGCTCCTAGTACTTCACAAAATACAGAATACACATATAGTAATTGTTCACTAAATATTGGCAGAAAGCTAGCAAAAGGAAATATTTTCATTGTTTTCAAGCTCCTTGAAGTATTTTTTCTCAATATGCCCTTAATGGTTAGAATAAAAAACTAACTTAGTGATGTGTCCATGTATGTTTATATTTCCATAATGAGAAACACATACACACACCACATGCACACGTACACCTTGAAAATATCATTGAGATACGTATTTTACTATCTAAGTAAAGGATGAGAAAGTTTTTACTAAGTAATAAAACTCCTAACTGAATTACAGAGAGCTAGTCTACTAATTAATATGCGATAGAAGCAGAACATACTTATTTTATTTCAACTTCTATCACAAAGTAATGACAGAAGTTACTGGTGATGCTTAGGAATATTTTTTAAAAGGAATTAAATGAATCTAATTAACTATCACTTAGTGGCCTACGGTTCATTTGAATGAAACACTGATGAACTTCTCAGAGTTCCAAATATTCTGTTGACATTTGAGGAAAAAAAATATACGTATGCAGTCAATGCAATACAATTAACAATGTTACGAAGGAGATGGGAGAAAAGGGGAATATGAAGACAAATAGAATTTTTAGAAACTGAAAATTAAAAACTGTATGAATTAATATAACATCATAGTGTTAGTAATCAAAAACCATTTTAAACAATATTTTAAGATTATATTATGCAATACTAGGGTATCAATTTCAACAATGCCCATAATATGGACCCAGGAAGGAAAATTGAAAATGAACATAAAAATTCAAAGGAACTTATCACTGTTTATAAAGACGTAGGATTCTTTTATTGGCAAAGTCAGTCATTGATATTATTTACAAAGCTAGATGAACAATCAGCTACTGGATTACTACTATGTGTGTCTTTTTAAAAATATCTTATCTTGTTCAAAGTAACCTGAGATGATATTGAATTACCCTGAATATATAATAGGTCTCCCCCTTCTTTTAGATACTTGGATCTGTGAAAATCTGACTTTTTCTATTTGTGTGATAGACTTTTTTTTTTAAGTAATCTTTTCTTGTTTGTCTCTCCAAGTTAATGTCATCAGATTGTTCTTACTAAGCATAACATATTGCATATTTTGTGTTGCATTATATAAAGAACATTTAGCAGTTCGCATTCAGCATTTCTATAAAATTCTCAGTTCTGGTACAGAGCTTCTGGTGTATAATTTTGTCCTTTATTTATTTGGACATGCATGTAGAATTGCAGATGCAATTAGAGATCATGAGCAAAACTGTAGACTTCTTGTTAACACATGGCATAATTAATCTTGGAGTCATGAGCATGGTTCTCAGGGTGAGTTATTGAATTAGGAACTTAATTTTAATAAAAGAATTATATTAGATATATTACATATAAAAGATAATTATAGATAATTATATATAACACACATATATAAGACAATGATATACATGTTTTTATAAAATTTCATTTTTCAATACATATTTCAATCAGTTTTAGCACTCATTAGTGATTAAAAATATCTGTTATATTTTGTTTTTTGAAATGATTGAGAAGTACAACAGTGGCACAATGGCACTTTTGAAGTACAGACACAAGGGATGTCCATGAGGAAAAGTCAAGTGTGAAGATAACAATTGTAAAAGGAAAGGTTGCACATGAATATTCATTAGTGTTTTCACTGTTGTACTTCAAGTTAGGAAGAGAATACTCTGAGGATAAAGGGTAATGGAATAGTATAAACATGAGTCCTCATTATGCTTTATACAAAGGAAATTTGGGATAATTAATGACTAACCCACCATCAGCTATCCCAGAAAAATAAATATTTTTTCTAATTGTAGTTCTTAGGCATAGTTAATGATAATTTTATAAAATTTCATTTTCCTTCTGGAAACATTTAGTCCCTTTATGTTCTTAATTTTAACTATAAAATAGTTTACTTTTGTGATAGATTTTTCTTTTATAGAAAGAGATTGAGATCATATGGTTATTTTTTGATTGATATGTAGAACTTATCCCAGATCACTTTGATTTTATAGTTCAATTAAATATTTGGGTGACTGCCAGGTTATGCACATCTTAAACTTGAAACTGAAGCTCTATATGAAACTCATGTGTCCCACATTTTGAGGCTTATTTCAGTCACCTGATTAATAATTCCTATTTATTTAGCACCTACTTCGAGTAAGATATGGTACTAACTGGTTTTTATACCTGATCTCATTTAATGTTCATGGCAGGGCTACTAAGTGCATAATTTTATACTTTAATAACATATAAAGAAATAGTCTCAGAAAGGCTTAAGTGACTTCTGAAAGGAGGTCACACAACTAGAAAATGTTCAAGTGGAAAGTGCAATGCTGGATCATCTGATTCTGAGTGGAGGGAGACTATTCCACTGCTTTATTGTCTATTTTAGTGTTAAGCTCTCTATTATTTGGAAAGAAATTATCAAAATCTTGTGAAGGTGGTTTTATATTGTCAAGTAGTTAAACTAGAACTACGTTTTCCAGAATTCCATTCTCCACATAGTTCTAGGTTAAGGTTAACCACAGAAGGCACTACACAAAACTTGGAAGATAGAACTGAAGCAGCGGCCATTGTGCTCTGAATATTAATGCTGAGCTCCAGGCAGCACCAAAACTTTCTAAGATGCGCTGATATCCTGGGCTACTTTGTTGGTGCAGGGAGGCACTGGGGCCTCACCTCCTTTATCCTCTCTGTGAGTCCTTGGCCAGGTTAGGAAGCAGTTCTGTGATGACAGCACCAGCTTCTGCTGCGTATCACTCACATCTGAAAACTCAGAGACTTTGAAATACAGGTGTGGTTCCTATTTGTCGTAGTGAGTTGCAGTTTTTCTTGTAAGTGCTAGATTTTCCTGGTTTTCTTCTGGTTCTCGTAAGCCTTACTCCCTTTCTCCTGGCTCTTCTGCCCTGCAGTACCTCTGGGGACACTGTCAGACAGGAAAGAAACAGCTTTCTATAGTGTTCTTCACTAGCTCCAACAAATTGGCCAAGGTCTAATCTTTATTAAATAAATACTTATTCTGCATCACACCCTAGCCATTCAGGCTCCCTAATGGAACCATAATGGCCACACCTGTGAAATATGTCTAGTAATGGTCATGGTCCAGATTATGCATGGAACTTCCTCATGGTGTATTTTTGATGGAAAGTATAACCTGTCTCTGTTAGATCACAAATTAAACAGTGTCATTCTGTCCCCTTGTTTAAAAGTGAGAAATTTCAAAAGCTAAAATAATCTCTTAAAAGCTCATTCTATCAAATAACTGCATCAGAGATATTAGAGCCATGGTATGATTTCCATGCTTAAATGTACATTCTTGATGTCAAAATATGAGTTTGTGTATTCTTTGGCTTTTGATTATAAATCTCATTAACTTATTTAAATTAGTTTTCAAAGGATCAGTTCTAATCTTTGCTATTGAGTGTTCTGTGCTTGGTATTAATTAAGGCAATTGGCTTATAATTACTCCATTTCCTTATGCCTCTACTCAGTTTCTGCATTACTAACAATGTTCATGTTTTTAATACCATAAGAAATGTATTAAATCTACATCTAAGTTGAATTCAAAATAAGGTACTTAAAATTTATGCAATAGATAAGTATATTTTCTGTCTACCCTTCCAGATTATATAGCTCTTAATTTGAGAGTTTTAGATTATCCATGCCAATGCACTTGGATAATGTCAGGCAACATACTTGATCAGAATCCCCTACTGTCTGAAAAGAAATAAGAAATAGAACTAGAATTCATCTAACATGTGCTTCTCTTTCCCCCATTTTTGCTCTTTGTTTACATTTCATAAGCCCCCATATTTGTGAAGAAGCTAAGATGTAACGCTGACAACAGAGGCCTATTAACCTGGTAATAATAAGAACTGGTAAAGGAATCAGAACTATAAATGCTTAATTAGGGTCCTTGTGAATGTATAAAACCTTTCTCCATGCCTTAATGTAGTACTCATGAGAGATTTATGCCATAAGGAAATACTATCAGCCTTGTTTGAAAGATGAAGATATTGAGACTCAGTGTTTAACAACCAAGTCATAGAGCAAAAAGTGATTGAACAAAGATCTGACTCTGGTTCATCAATTGTTGATGATCTTATGTATTCAGGTTGAAAACAATAGTGGAAAGCAAATGGTGTAGTAAAAAGAGCACCCATTTTAGAGTATGGCTCTTTTTCAATCAAACATCTATGATCTTAACCAGTAATGTCAACTTTGACCAAATCATTTAATTTTCATGACCTACTCTTCTTGGTTTATAAATAAATCATAATATTTAACTTGTGATTTTATTATGAAAACTCCCCCAACACATTTTATAGTATGAAATCTTTGCTTATCAAGTGTGTGGATGATTGAAATATGATTGTTGGTTTCTTAATAAATATTTGCACTGTGTTGGGGCATTTAGACCTAAATTTTTGTATCCATAAGTAATTGTTATTTTTAAAGTAATTTTTATCCTTAAAGGCATGTATATTATATTATAGGATAGTGGTTTGTAAATTTTAGCATGTATTGGAATAACCTTGGTGGTTAATAAAACACAAATTATTGCACATTCATAGTTTATGATTTTGTAACTCTGGAGTGAGATCCAAGAAATTAAATTTCTGATAAGTTCTCAGTTAATAATGATATTGCTAACTCAAAGGCGACATTTTGAGAACCTTTGTTTTTGGGATGCTATCAAAGAAAATAGACTCTAATGAAGAGAACTCAGTTTAAAAGAAGCAGGAGAAGGAAAAAAACACATGACTCAATGCATATTTTTAAATATATTTTGTTTAGATCATTTTAGATTGATACAAATATTGAGAATACAGTATAGAATTATATACTACACACTAGGTTTTATTATTAACATGCTACATTCTTACATTTAAGAAACAAATCTTGATACATTATTATTAACTAAGGTTCATAGTTTATTTAGATTTTCTTAGGTTTTATCTCAAATCCTTTTAGGTTCCAGAATACCAATCACATTTTAATTGTTTTAGTATTTTTTTCATTTCTACTTTTTATCTTTTTTTTTTTTTTAAACTTTTCTTACTTTCTGGCACTACCAGTTGCTCTAGACTCATCTTGTATTATTCCATTTCCTAATCCTAAAATCAGGCATTTCTTCAAAGATCCCTAGCAACTTTATTGAAGAATGGCTTTTAGAAACCTGGAACTTGGCACTGTGTGTGCTCATTGCTGCTGAGTTGTTTCTTTTAGACTAGCTCATCTGACAGGGCAAAAAATACTTGTATTTATATGAATGTATTAATGCATAGCTTATCTTAGCCATACCAAAATACCATAGACTAGATGACTTAAAAACTAAAACATATTTCCCACAATGCCAGAGGCTAGAAGGTTGGGATTAAGGTGCAAACCTGGTTGGGTTTTGGTAAAGGGCTCTCTTCCTAGTTTGAAGTTGGTGACATGACATTCTTACTATGTGTTCACGTGGAGAGCAAGAGGGAGAAGAGAGGGGAGAGAAAGTAGGGGAACAGGGAGAGGGAGAGAGATCATCTTTTTTCATCTTTTTAGAAGGTCACTAATTCCATCAAAAGTGACCTACCCTTATCACATATTACCCTAATTACTTAGCAAAGGCTCCATCTTCAAATAGTATTACAGTACTTTTGGACTTTGAAGGCAACATTGGGTCTGGGAGCTTGATTTGCAAATATCTTTTGAGTCAAGGAATTCTGTGGGTGCACAGCTGGCAAGTGGTATGTCACTGCATTAATCTCTGACACCGTCACAATTGAACAAAAACATTAGAACCTGACTAATAAATTTAAAACTCCAGCGAAGAGTGGCTGCATCTAAAAGCTCTCAACAATCCAGGGTCTTGCTCTAACATAAGAGATGATAGGGATTGTGCTAAAGGTATATTGGAATTCACATAGCCTGATTTGGGTATATATATTTAACAGATTATTAGGCTGTTCATTAAGGAGAATATGTGTGGCTGACATTGGTCCTCTAGCCTTAGCTTATAATCTGCCCTGTAATTTATTTATTTATTTATTTAAAAAGATTTTATTTATTATTTTTAGGGAGAGGGGAAGAGAGAGAGGCAGAGAGGGGGAGAAACATCAATGTATGGTTGCCTTTCACCCACCCTCAGCCACGGACCTGGCTGGAGACCTGGCTTGCAACCTGGTTATGTGCCCTGGCTGGGAATTGAACCAGTAACCTTTGGGTTCTCAGGCTGACGCCTTATCCACTGTACCACCAGCCAGGGCCTCTGCCCTGTAATTTAGCTCATTGGTATAGGTTCTTTGTCTGAGTTTTCAGTTCAGTTGGTGACAGACAAACCAACAAGACCTTCAGGCTGCAGAGCGTGCAGTAGCCACACTCAGAGGCATGTGAAAATAGACCCGAGACTCTAATTTTAGTGCCTGAAGGATATCAAAGAAAGAGTCTGAATTTTCTAACCTTTATAATCTGAATAATGAAAAAGGATTTGGGGATGTTTAAAGTGTTGGACTCTGCTAAAATAGTTAATGTGGTCTAATTTAAGTTAAAACTTGACCTTTAATGATTCATATATAAAGCCTATTAATGAATGACTTTACTGTTGCTTTTCCACATGACAGCCCCATTTTACCTATTCTTAAGCATAGAAACAATGAATGATGCCTTATAGTGGGTCACTACAACTTCAGTGTTGTCTTATCCATCAAAGCCCTCATACCCAATATCATATTAAAAAATTTACTAACTTCATCAAATTAGCCACTGATAAATATCCTGCTATTACATATTTGTCTAATGTTTTTTTCAGTGTCTGCTTCCATAGACTGTATGTATATCATTTTGAAGAAGGCTGAGAGAAAGATTAATTATAAAATATTGGCAGTACATGGGAGTCCTTCCTCAAGGGGACACAGCCTGTCCTTCATTTAAAGGGTTTTGGGTCTATAACTTGACTCCAGTTTGGGGATTGTTTGAAGGTTCATGACTCTGTTTTTATGATTTAGATTAGATTTTATTCACTTGACTTACAGTAGATCAGTCTCATTATGGAACCAAAGAATCACAAAAACATGTTCTGCATCAACCTGAGTGGATAGCCACTTGGGAAGAGTCCCTCACTGTCATCTGCCAGATAATGCGGAACTTGCCGCCACTAGATGTTGCCTCAGATGACAATACCTCAGCAAACGCAATTAACATGGGGGGTAACTCTATCCCTGCCCTGGAGACAAATTCACCCCAGGCTCTTAGGACAGTGTTGCAGTAATACTCACAGGCCTACCTCTCCTGAGGACTGACAAATCTGACATGGGACTACTATTACTTTTATTCCATCAATGTTAGGGATCCTACCACATTTCTGAGTTCACTGTTTGCTTATCTCATTATCTGGTATACTTACCTGCCAAAACATACTTCCCTACACTGCCATACCTAAAGGAAAATCTAGTTGCAGGTACTCCTGGTCTGTGACACTCTATAAAATAACAAAGATTTTTGCTTTCCCCAGGAGGTAACTGCCTCATATGTGAGCCCATCCTTCTGGTGAGAGGATCTCTCACTTTCCAGCATTTTTTATTATGATGTCCCTCCAACTTTCCACCAAAAACTTTTACTCTGTGTCTCTGACCATGACCATCGCAACTATCCCTTTCCCTTAGTTATTAAAAAGATACCACTAACCTTTTTTTTTTTTTTTTTACACTGGCACCTGTGATGTATCACAGTGTCACACAGAGTTCTTTATTTTACCTTATCTTTTACTTTTTAAATTTTATTGTTGTTGCATTACATCCATCCCCTTTTTGCTCCCCTCTGTCCCCCTCCCCACCCACCCATTCCCCCCAAAGTCAATCCCACCTGTTGTCCATGCCCATGGTTCCTTTATACTAGGTTCTTGTCTAAGCTGCTCCCCTTTCTTGCTTCTGCCTCCCCCCTCCCCCCAACCCCTTTCCCCCTGACCACTGAAGGCCTATTCCTTGTATTCATATACTTGGTTCTGTTTTGCTTGTTGTTAGTTTTGCTCATTATTGTCCCGTAATGGGTGAGATCATATGATACCTGTCCTTCACTGACTGGCTTATTTCACTAAGCATAATACTCTCCAGTTCCATCCATGTTGT
>PVIW01013546.1:0-19494 GCA_004026585.1 Noctilio leporinus
CAAAGTCACCCAACAAGCTGGTGGCCACATCAGGCTGGAACTCCCCCTGACAGGGTCGCCAGAGACAGAGGATGATAGGGTACCAGGGCAGAGAGGAGGGCCTTTCGACTTCTGCATCTATTTCTAGAAAGCTGCATCCCTACAACCCGGATCCATTAGTTTGTAACAATCCCCAGGGGCCTCATAACTCTGGTCCCTTTCAGATGAGAACTACGGAGGCTCAGAAAGGACAAGAGACACATCCCACTGCACACACACAGGCATGGAGGAGATGGGGGCACCAGCTGCCTTCCCTCCATGCCAGCTCACATCCAGGCTGGGGTCCAAGGGCTGAGGCTCCTGACAACCCATCTGACAGTCCCTTGGACACTCCCTGGCACTTACCGGGTCCCGCTCCCCATCAACAGGGGACATTTGGAACTTATAACCCTCTCCCTGTGACTCAGGCAGGGAGGCCTAAGCGAGGGATGTTTTCAGCAGCGAATCACTTCTGATAGTAGAACTCATCGGTATATTACTAGTTATCGGTGATGGCAATGGTTCACAAAGCTCATGCATTTATCACATACCAAGAACAGTTTCGGGGTCATGCAAGTCCTCGCTGGTCAATTACAAGTCTGCCACAGCCCCACAGGTAGGAATTTCTATTGGCCCCACCTTACAGTGGATCAAACTGAGACTCAGCCAATATGTGGGGATGATAAGCTCCCAGCTCAGACCTGGTTGACTCTACAATGCTGTGCTCTTCCCACAACATCATATACCAGAAAATGTATCAGAAAAGAGAAACTCATTTGAGCGGGAGGTGGATGTTTTATCGGGTTGACAAGAGCCTCGGTAGTCCTGTGCATATTCTCCATCTCATGTAGACATCCATTCTCTCTAAGAATCACAAAGGCTGACATCAGACTGACCAGGACCTGTGAGCATGATGCCCAGTGTCATATCCCTGACCACCCTGTGGCCGCCCATATGTCAGATCAACCTTGGTGAGCACAGCTGGCTTGGCTGGCCCCCACCACACACACACACACACACACACACACACACACACACACACCCCTATCATAGGCTGGGAGAGCATAGGGAATAGGGGATATGCTAGTGCTTGGCAAGAAGCAGGGTTCCACAGCAGTATGGGATGCTCGGCCCAACCTTACCCCTGCATTTTCCACTAAGTTCCCATTGCAGATTACCCCTGCCAGGGTCAGCATCCAGCCAAGTGCAGACCTGCCTTGGACAAGTTTCCTCTCCAGGTGCAAAGTTTAAGGTGACACCTCTCAGAACCACCTTGAGCAAGTTCCTTCCATATGGGCCTCCCGAACTCACCTAGAAAAAGTGTGATGGAGCAGGATGGCTTCTGAGGGCCACATGGCCATGAACTTCAGGGAAAGAGTCGGCCCTGGGCTCTGAAGGCAGAATGGAGGTCAAGGATGGCTTCCTGGCCCTGTGCCCCTTCCTGCCCTCAACAGCCCATCACAGGCATTGGGGTGCATCCCCATGCCCAAGGACCTGCAGGCAGTTCAGAGGCAGGGCCAGGTGCTCCCTCCCTTGCTTCCCTGGACCTCTGGGTTGCAGTCTCAGAAACTGGACCCTGGCAAGTTCAGCGGAGTGCTGAGGCAGGCCTATCTTCCTTTCAGAGGACAGCAGGGGAACACAGGTGACACGAACAGGACCAGCAGGCCCCTTCCCTGCAGTCCAGGGGTATAGGATTGCAAGGCCTCTTTGGAGCTGCGAGAGGACAGCTTACAACCACAACCTTGGTGAGTCAGGGTCCCCTTCATAGTGGGTGTGCCCTGCAGGGGCTCCTCCTCCCAATGGGCCCAGAGTTTAGGGAGGCACCGAGGGTTGAGAAGCAGCTCCAAGGGCTCCTGCCAGGGATTTTGGGGAGGCGGCAGTGTCTGATTTAAGAGTAGGTCTGTCTCCTCAGTTAATATTTCATTGGGCCTGAAATGTGGCGCCTGAGGTTTTGATTACTGATCCCGTGGGCCTAAGCCTTGCCTGGGGAGGGGGAAATGGATGTTGGATGGGGCGAGAGTGAAGGCTCCAAACGCACGGCAAAAGCCTTGTATTATTATTACTCGCTGCCCCGAGCCCAGAGTGGAGGGTCTTCTGGTCGTCTTTACCCCAGCACCACCTCCGCCACCCGGCGGCCTAAGCCGGCTATGCTCACAGCGGGCGTCTCGGTCCGGCAGCCCAGAGACCGCCATGGAAGCGGCTCTTGGAAGGTGCTCCCTGGCATCTCGCTCACACCCATCTTAAGCACCGCGGGTCTGTCCCCTTGGAGGCTACTTGGGCCCAAGCCCTCTCTGGCCCTTTAGTTCTAGACACAGCCCTCCGGAGCCGGCGTACGGGATCAGAGTTCGTGCGGCTCCCTTCCCACAGAACGCTAGCGGGGGCGGAGGGCTGCGGGGGCGGAGGGCAGCGGGGGCGGGGACCACAAGTTACCTTCCATGGATATGGGCTCCAGAATGCCGAACTGCTTGAGCACGGCGATGAACAGCAACACCACCACGGCCATGGCGCAGAGCTCCATACCCTGGATGCCCATGGCGGCCCGCGCACTGCCTCGGAGGCGCCGGGCTGGAGCTGCCCGCCCGCGGCTCACATGCCCCCGGCAGGCGGGGCTGCTGGTGTCTGCGGGACCAGGGCCCGGCCGGGAGGTGGGACGCGGCGCGGCGGCCGATCCTGAGCGCAACTTTCCAAGTCAGTCCGCAAACTTTGAGGCACGGCGGCGGCGAGGGCCAGAAGCACCTCCATGCCCCGCAACAGTGCCGCGCCTCTCGCGCCCTCTCCAGCCGGGTGGCCGCAGGTGCCCGGAGGTCCTGAACACTCTCGGCCGCCCAGCCTCCATCACCGCTCCCCGAGCGCTCATTGGATTAGGCGAAGCGACCACCCGGTAGGCGTCCCCTAACCGCCCCCCCCCCCTCGCCCCGCAACCGCCCCGCGGCACCGGGAAGGGCGGGGAGGAGGCGGCCCCACCCTGAGCGGTTCTGCCCGGGACAGAATCTGGCGCACGGCCACAGCTTCCCCGACAGCCCCGGGAGGCCGCGGAGTGGGTGGTTTCACCGAATCCGTGCTGGGAGGGGACGGGAAAGAAGAGAACACAGCGTCGCTCCCCGAGGTACCGGGGCTTCCCTCTCCAGGCTGACTGTACAGAGCCTGGCCGCCGCCGCTCTCCCCGCCCCGCCCCACTCCCGCGCGCCACCTGCTCCGAGTTAGTTTTCGAAGGATCCGGGAAGCCCTCTGGCCCCGAGTGTTTTCCATGATCCAGCCCTCGGCCTGGTCTCCAAATTTATTCAGTTCTGGGTGAGCTTGAGGCTTTAAGAGGGCGTGCGGACAGTGGCACCAGAGTCCGCGAAGCTGAGTTCAAGTGCTGCCTTAGGGAGTCGCGGAAGTGCAGCCTCCGCCTCCAGGAGTGCCGGGTGCCTGCCTTTCCTGTGGGAAAGAGCTAAGTGGTTGCCAAGCGCTCGGCTCACGCAGGGCAAGGGAGTGCTTAATAGTTTGTGGATCGCCTTTTTCCTGCCCAGGGTATTAAGTCGGGGGCGGGGGGGAGGGGGGGGAAGCCGCGCGAAGGAAGAAGCGAAGAAGGGGAGAGGAGGGGCTCGGCAGAACGGAGACCTGGATCCTCTGAGTGCCCAAACGCCAGGACTCCGGGGTGCGGGCGTGGGCGCCAGAGCCGCTACTCTCCGTTTCCTCCAGTGGGCGCTGAGCACCCACTCGGACTTAGGGGGTGGGACTCGCGCGCTGCTGCGGACAAGTTCTGTCCTCCCGGTGTCTTAGTGAAGAACAACCCAGCCCGGGTCCATGTCCTTGCGCAGGAGCCTTGTTTGCACCTGGGACTGAACAAAAGCGATTCCCATTTATGGAATCTGTGCTATTCATTCGTTCGTTCGTTCGTTCGTTCGTTCGTTCAACAAATCCTGAACTCTTGTGTCCCAGCGCGGAGTTCTGGCTCCAGGTGGGGTGGCAAACCGCAGCTGGCACTGAGGGCCCTGCTGGAGCTTGCAGACAGGAGCCAATTCTTTAGGGTTACTTGTCATCCTCAAGGGCTCCCCCAGTGGACATTTCTCTTCCCTATTGTACAGGTGAGGAAAGCAGGACCTGCAGGGCACAGGTGCAGCCAGGCCCATTGGGTTCCAGAGTTGATGCTGTCCCAGGGCACCAAACTGCTTCCAAGGAAACCAAAGGGGAGGAAGCTGTATAAGCTTGGGGCTGGGGGTTCAACCTCACTATTTAGCAATGGTTAAAAGCCTGAGTTATTGGAGATACTTGAGATACACAGCTTTCAAGTCCATTTTAGTGGGATGCGATGAGTCTTCACTGACCAAAAACAGAGTTTAAAGGAGAGAGGCTAAGATGGCAGAGATCACCACTCTGCTGGACCAGGCAAGTTACTAAGGTGTGTGAAAGTCTAGAGAAGCCAAAGAGCCTCCATTGGGCTGATCAGGGGCTCTTATGGACTTTCAGGGTGTGTTCTGGAGCAGGGTGTGTCTAGGGTGCCAGATGTGAGAAACATGGGAGGGCAGAGAACCAAGCAAGCAAAGAAAGCCATCTTTGGGTCCTCCTGAGGCCTCCCCACTCATGCTCTCCTGCCTCAGTTTCCCCTAGTGCTCCTGCATATCTTCCCCATGAAAGCTTCAATGACTGCCCATAAACACTGAGCTATAAACAAGACATTGATCCCTTGGCTCTGCAGCGTAAAATATTAACGATGCCTAAGTAGATAGCAGGGCTTACAGCAGAATGCTCAGCATCAGCAGCCGGGCCACGGGCCTAATGGATGGAAAGCTGACTCCCTGCTCTTTTACTAGCTTGGGGTCTGCCAGCTCTGGGGCCAGCCCAGGCCCACTAAGGCTGGACTGATGGCCTTCCCATACCTGCTACTTCCCTGGTCCTGGAGAAGGAAGCAGGCAGATGAGACCCTAAGCCCCATAGTGCACCCCACACTCATGAAGTGCCCAGCCAGGGTTACCCCAGCCACCTCTAGCTCCCCTGCCAGGGGCCATTTGCCCTGACATGCATTCACCCCTTTCCAACATCTCCTGGGGCTTCTGTGGCAGAGAGTATGCTGGTGTTGACAGTCCGCTGCCTTGGAGAGGGGGTGGGCTAACGTGAGGGGCACAGAGAAATCTCTACAGGTCAGGGTGCTGCGGACTGCCACAATTGTAAGGAAAAATGAGGGGCCCTGTGAAAGAACAGCTCACTCTTTCTCTGATGATTGGGAAGTCTGGGGTCAAGCCGTCACTTGAAGATCTCAGGGTGTCTGGGAGGCCCAAGGAGGCCCTGGTGTCCTGATTTAATTTAGAAAGTTCTTAGAAACCCAGCAAGGTGGAACATAGCTCACACCTGGGCTTGCACCCCAAACCTGTGGTCATGGTGTTCCTTTTGTCTGGCACCTTGATGATGCCACTCCAGTTCTGTCTCCAGGAAGCCATGCTGATTCCACCAGCCCTGTGTTAACCTCTCCTCCTCTGAGCCCTCACGGCCCCTGCTGCTTGGCCAAACCACGCTGTGCTGGGTTTCGGCTGTCTGCCCAGACAGCTTCTGTGTCACCTGTGCTCCTCATGCCTAACCACAGCTGCACTGTCAGCTCTTGGAGGCTGGAGCCGCATCCGTTTGACTAATATTCCTTGCACACCCCAGCCTACTGGTCCTGTTCACCTAGCTGCCCAAGGATTTTTTGACTCTTAAGGGAGGGATTGGACCAGACACATATTGTTCCAAGAACACATTCCCTACCAACAGCTCAGTAAGTTGTCCCTGGAGTGAAGGCCCCCCATGGTTCTGGTGCATTCTACTGGGCAGAGAAGGCATTATTCAATTTATTTATTCTTTTCATATTTCACAAGAACCAGATAAAAACACCCCCCAATGACATGCCTTCTGACTTCCACCAATGGACATCCCAAGGCTGCTCAAATGCAAGACATCTAAAGCTGGATTCTGAACCTTCCTCCCAATCTAGCCCCCCTCAATCTGCCCCTCCCTGAAGTTCTCTGTCTCAGATGCTTGGGCCAAATCCTGGTTCCTGGCCTAGAACTCACATGACCCCACTCCAGCTCAGTGTGTCACCAAGCCCTGGCTCTGTGCCTCTTTCTCATTCATCTGTGCTCCTCTGCCACCAGCCCAGCTATGCCATCACCTCTCTTTCCCAGACTGCTGACATTGAGCCCCAGTGCCTTTCCCACCTCTGCTCTGTCCTCCCATGTTGTCCATTCAGCAGCCAGAGTGGTCATCTCAAGCGGAAAGTCAGACCCTGTCCTTCCCTGTGTAAAACCTCCAGTGCCTCTCTGACTCAACCCTGCCTGTGCCGGCCTGTTCAGCACGCGGCTCCTCGATTTGGTAAAAGCACTTCAATTTCCTCTTAGAATTCCTGTCAGCCTCAGGCCAGTGATCTTAGAAGTTTGGGACTATAACTGCTTGCTTAGCATCAATTCTCCTTTCCCACTCCACACCCCTTCTCCACTGATGTGGTGACTGGCTCAGGGCTGAGCACCAGAGGGGAACTAAGACAATGAGAGATCTCCATGAGACTGGCCCTGGGACAAGCAGGAGAGAGGTCATCTTTTCCCCTATGGTAGCTAAGTGGCCTTCCTGCCACCTTGTGGGGACAGAGAGCCTGAGAATGTAGTCATCTCCCTGGAAAGCAGAGCAAACGGTGGAGAAAGAATGCTCTATGCCTGGATCCAGCAGTGCCTGATGACACATTTAAACTGATATTTTTTAGTTATATGAGCCAATAAATCTCCCTTATTGTTGTTCAAGTCAGTGGGAGTTATGTTGCTGTTCCTTGCATGCAAGGGGGGTCCTGATTAACGCATTCTCCGTTACTCATAGAGCAAGGAGTCAAACCCTTAGCAAGGCCCAGGTGAGCAGCTGACATCTACCAAGTACTTACTAAGCATGAGACACTTCAACACATCTCATCTCCTTCATTTCTCACAGCTCCAGATAAGGTGAGGGCTTTATAAGAGGAAGAAATTGAAGCATAGAGTAGTTAATGGTTTGTTTAAGGGCACAAAGCCATTAAATCACACTGTTAGGCTTTGGATCCAAAAAGTCCAGCTCCAGAGCCTAAGATTTTAATTCAACAACCCCCTACCCTTGTAGACCCATGTGGTTGGGCCCCTCCTACTCTCCCTGGTTCACAAGAACCCAGCCACATTTGCAGCGTACTGAGTGAGCCCAGGACTCTCACTCCAGATCTCTACGCACTCTTCTCTGAGCCTATGTGCTCTTCCTCCTCCTCCTTCACCTCCTTCTCCTCCATCTCCTCTGCCAGCTAATTAATGCCTGCTTGACCGTTAGGTCTCAGTTAATGTTACTTCTGCCGAGGTATCTCCCTGATCTCTTCTTCCCTCTCGTTAGTCTCTATCATGGTCCCAACCCTTTCCCTCTGGGCAGTTTTCACAACAAATTTTGATATTTGTGGGTTGATTTATTTGTTTCTGTTCTCCCACTAGATTGTAAGCTTCTTCTGAAAGGTACAGGTATTACCTGTCTTGTATAAATATTTCAAAATAATTAATGAAGATGTCTGATGATTCCTTTCCCCCAGTTATTCCAGCAGAAGCTGGACTGCTGTCCAGGGAAACCAGGACCAAGTTCCTGGTTCCAACCCTAACCTAGCCTAGCCTTCCTTTCCTTCTTACAAAATGGGGTCACTTGGTGACATTGGCCAGCTGGTGAGCTACAGGAATCTGACATGTTGATGAAATAAAGCATCCCAAGACATACATGGGGGACATTTTTCTTTCCTAGGACATTGTCATGTTGGGATGTCATGTCTGGAACTAGGCATATGCATGCATTTTGTGATCATGAGAGGAACAGGCTGTGAATAATGTTGATGCTGGCAGTATAGATACAAAAACCTAGGTCCTTAATGATACTGCTAGATCTGAGGTGACTGCCCCTAGAGCTACCCTCCTGCTGGACTTCCTATGTGGGACATGATACATTTCCTTATGGTTGAAGTTAAAGGAATGGAGCTTTTCTCTTACTTGTGCCATAAACCTCCCACATTTCATTTCAAGTTGGGCCAGAACAACCAATGTGTGGATTAGCCTCTAGGAGTTTGTTGAATTGGAAGGCTTGGGCAATATCATGAGATAAAGAGAACTAGACTCCCTTGGTGTCACTTCCTAGGTGGTCTGGGTTCTGGGAGGTAAATTAGGACACCCTATGCCAGAGCTAGCCTCTGGAAATGTTTTTCACCACCACAGAATCAAGGCCAGTGTTCTCCGGAAGATAAGCAAGTTTATGCTCCTTAATTAAACATTTCTGATTCGCATGGTTATATCATGGTCTGGAATAATTTGGAAGCCATGAAAGGACTGGGCTACTGGCCAGGTGGACATGTGTCCAGGTGCCACTAGGTAGTAGACCCCTTACTGCCTCCTTAGGGGAGCACTGTCTTTGATTGCCCAGCCACCTGTTGGATTCCCTCTAGGTCAAGAGGAAAGGATCACTCTTCCTGCCTCCATCCCCACAAAGGGTAAATCTAAATCCTCATCTATTGTTCCAGGGGTTTACAAGAGTCTAGTAATATTAAACAGGTGATGCAAGGAGGGACACTTAAGGGCCCCTTGTCCTCAGAGCCTGTCGTTCTGCTCCCTGTTCTCCTGTGATAACATATTTTCCATTCCTCTCTCATGTGGAACACTCTTCATCTCTTCCTAGGCCCCTGTTACCTTCACTCAGCTCAGGGGAACCAACCAGCCACAGCAAGACAGAACCAGCTAAGGCTAGTTATGGCTCTTCTCAGCAACTTTACTTCAGACCCTTAGAGTTTGCACAACGTCCATCATGTTGGTTCGTGAGTTCCTTTGGGTAAATTTATTTTTCTTGGCAGCACTTAGCTTTCCCACTTCTCAGTGTTTGCAAGAGGACTGGGTAATGATGACTGAGGAGCGCCAGGGCTGCGTGACCTAAGCTACGTTGCTTCTTACCTCCTTCAGCCTCAGTTTCCTCATTGCAAAAGTCGGGGAAACATGTTTTCTCCCCTGGTGAGCCCCTCATGGTGGTGTTGTGAAGATCAGGGCCACCCATATATGTGGGAGTCCTCTGTACAATGTGGGGCTCTGAGCACATGTTAATGGGGTATTGTATTATTTTAACACCTGACTAAATCTAGGCTGGGGCCCTGTGCATAGACATATAGGAAATATTGCTGGCAACTTAGAGTTTGCTGGTTCTTCTGGCAGTCGCCCCAGTCACACAGGGCTATCAATCCTAATGTTTTATGACACTGATACTAAGTGCTCTCAAGTCCCTTTCTTGCTGCTAATCTGTGAAGTTGTCTGGACAGAAGCATTTCTTTGTTTGAACTCAAGCTGAGGGCCCCAGGATGTCTTGGGGAATTTCCATCCTGGATGGTTGGAGCCTCTGCAGTGGCCTCTGGCCACTCATGGGAGTGTGTTTATTACAGATGCGCTGCATCAGCTGGATGCAGACCGTGACTTGGGAATCAAAGCTTTGGGGTCTGAGATGGAAAACAGAGGGGAGAAGCAGAGTCCTGATTTGGGAGCTGGGAGTCCTGGATCTGAACCCTGTCTTTGCTGCACAAAGGGTAGGGGCCTCAGCCAGTCCACACTTCACTGACCTCAGTAAAGCAAGAGAACTAGTTAGTAATAGTAGCAGCTTCATTTTTGGAGTGTTTATTATAAGCCAGTCACTCTCCTAGGTATTCACCTGCATAATACTGTTTAATCCTCACAACACTCCTATTACCATCTGCATTCACCTTGCAAAGAACAGAGGCTACAGGACTTGCCCCACCTACCACTTCCCAGAAGCCCTGGGACTCTAATCTGAGCTGCTTGGAAACACCCAGCACCTCTTCTCATGGGGCTAGGTCTACCCCATGTGGGTCCTTGTGAGGCCCTCACAGAAGAGGGATGAGGCCCAGAGGAGTCTGTCAGCTAGACCCAAAGGAGAAAACATGGTTTTTGAATCTTTTTCAATGCAGAGAGATGTAAGATTCAGAATTAGAAGAGGCTGAGGGTCATTCATGCATTTACTCAGTTTACACATATTCTACTGAGTATGTCTGCTTGGTGCCTGGCAGACACAGCACTGATGTGGCAGATGGGCACTGGTTGCAAGGATCTTGCCTTCTGGAGAGGGAGACAGACACCAAAAATGCTGTGATAGGGCACAGCAAGACTATGACAGGTGGGACATGGCAGAGGAGATCCCACTCCAGGCTCAAGGCCCAGAGGGAGCCTTGTCATTTCCAAGCCCTTGAGAAGTTGTGAGGAGGATTTGGGACAGAGACACAAGGCCATGTAGCTCCAGGACAGCAAAGAGCACTTTGGCAGGAGGGGATGAGAAGGGGGAGCAAGGACAGAATGTGAGCCAGCAAAATGGACTGTAGAGAGCCGGGGGTGCGGAGAGGGTGGAGGGGATAGGGTAGTGCCAGACAGGGCCAGGAGATCAAGCTGAGCATTCAGGCTTTATTTTGAGGCAACGGAGCTTTTGTTTTGTTTTCCTTTCTTTTCGTGAGGAAAGGATTGTTCTAGCTGTAGCATAGCCACATTGGGGTAGAAGAGGGTGCAGTGATTTCCTACCACCTGCCATTTCACAGATGATGCAAGTGAGACCCAGCCAGGGGCTGTAAAGTCACACAGTGGCACAGTGGGGACAAGAGCTCAACTCTCGATTCCTGGGCCAACACTTGTTCCTCAGCCCACCCCTTACCCAATTTGAACCCAAAGCCTGGCGATGGCGTGAAGGGGCAGGAGGAACACCCACAGCACCACATCCCCACCAAGCAATAGGATGGCCAGGTCTCTGGCTGCCCCGTGCTGTACTCAAGGGTCCAAGGGCAAAAGGACAGATAGAAGGCACCTCCCAGGGCTTCCCTGGACTGAGCATTCTTGTCTCTTCTCATTACTTGCCTATTTGCCGAAAGAACAGAGTATGCAGTTCCTATTTTTAAGTCATGTGTGAAAAGTTGAGGCCATACAGCTGCCCATCAGAGCCTGGGCAGAGTGTACACAGGGACCTAGTGACAGAACTCACACAAGAAGGTTGCTCATGTTTGTACACTCTTACATGCCATGGAGTAGTTTCATGTGTATCATTTCCTTGGGTCTTTGAAGCCAAGAAGACAGCCAGGCATGTAATTATGATTCCTATTGAACAGATGAGAATATCAAAGCCCAGGAGGGCAAAAATTCTTCCCAAACATCACAAAAAGCTAAAAAGGTAGAGAGGGGATGAGGACCCAATTCCAAAGCCAACAGGCTCTTATCCACCACCCTGTCTTCAAAATTGCCAAGTGCACAAATTTGCTGCACCTCATCTGACCAGCACTTCTCCAAGGTATTTGACCATAGAATCCCTTTTCACATAACACATTAACATCCCTCATGATTGGTGAAACATTTTTCTGCCATGTGAACTTTTAGGGACTATCCCATTGGCTTAGTTACCATGAAGCAGACCCTGGAGTAGATCTTTCTCCTGTCCGTGAGGTCCTGGAAATGTGCCATTCACTTCATCCTGGGTTTCTCAGGTATCAGGTGTGGCTTCCTTACTGCATTGCTGGAAAGGTTAAATGAAATGACACAGTGTTCCTATGAATGACGCTTTCTCTCCATACCTGCTTTCTGGAACTGCTTTTACATCAAAGTTGAAACTCTCTTCCATCACTGTGAATTTGCGTATTTTCATCTCTTTATCTTTTCATTTATGTAACTTGATGGAAAGTCTAGGCTAGAGTCAAGTTCCTTAATTTCCTTTAGAGTGATTATCCTATTATTCAAACTGTCATTGAAATTTTTTACTTTCCAGCAATTATGCCCTCACTTCTAAGGCTGGTGATTCTTTGTATACCTAAAGTAGTATCCTCTTGGACTTGTGAGAATATTAGTTATATGTACTCTAGTCTATGCTTTTTCTTTTATTTGTTTTAGTAACTTTATTGATCTGCTGTTACTCCTTCATTTCATTGAGCTTAATGTCTCTTTGGTGTTGCTTCCTGAAATTCTGAGTAGCTCTCAAGCATGTGTTCATATCTGCATGAGAAGAGGAATGGGGATCTGTCCTCCTGGAGAGGGTGAGGCAGGTGTGATGGGTGGTGTGTGGGATTTGCCCATGACTCTCCTGAGAGGACAGGGTGACCTGCGCTTCGTGGGCATAGTCAGTCCCCCAGGGCACTGCTGCGCCTCTCAGCTCCACATGCCCATATTAGCTCTGCCCTGCAATGAGCACCTTCATGCAGATGGACAGTGGGCAGCCTCTCACCCAGGGCTTCTTCTTGTGCACCCCTCCTGCTCTTTGTATCGTCCAAAAGCTCATGCACCCCTGCATTGCAGCTTCCTCCTTCCTGTGAGACCTTGCCTGTTGGGGGTTCTTCATGATTTCTGGTCAGCTCAGGGCATCCCTTCTTCATTCTTTTCTGTTTTTTCCTGTCTTCCATAGGAGAGCTGTAAGTGAATGTGCATGGTGTGGCCTTGGCCTAATCTCCTAACACATGTAATCTCCTAACACATGCAGTCTCCTCACACATGCAATGTCCCAACACATGCAATCTCATCACACATGTAATCTTACAAATGTAATCTCCTCACACATGCAGTCTCTTCACACATGCAATCTTCTCACACATGCAGTTTCTCCCAATATATGCAATCTCCTCACACATGCCATGTCCTAACATATGCAATCTCATCACACAGGTAATCTCACACATACAGTCTCCTTACACATGCAATCTCCTCACACATGTAATCTCTTCACACATGCAATGTCCTAACATACTTACATGCAGTCTCATCATACATGCAGCCTTCTCACACATGCAATCTCCTCACATATGCAGTCTTCTAATACAAGCAGTCTCCTAACACGTGTCAAGTACCAGCCAGAGCTCTATCTCACTAATGCCCTCCTCTCTCAGAGGGTGTGCTGTAAATATGTGCAAAGGTGACACTTGCCAAGCCTGGGTGCATGCTGGGCCTCCCTTGGTGTTCTGTCCACTCTCCCCTTCCCTCCACCTGACTGCTGAGGTGCTGTATTAAGGACCCGGGATTGAGCTTGCTCAGGCAGAGAGATTTATCATCCCTTAACCAAACCACAGGAAGAGATGAGGACAGAAATGGTGGGAAACAGGAGCTCAAACCATACCTCTCTTCTCTCACTGCCATGTTGCATGTCAGCCTTACTCTCCCCAAATGGCTTCTTCCATGTTGCTTGGCACTTGACTACTAGAAGCCACCAACCGGGCCTGTATGTCACAGCCTCTCTGCTCCAGACCTGTGGCCGTTTGCTGTCAAAAGATCTGGGAAGGATCTCACTGGCCAGGCTAAACCAGGGACCCACCTCTAGATCAACACAAATAGGAAATCCTGGGAGCCCTTAGCCAACTGATGATTAGAAATAGCATAAGCAGTTTAGACAAGAACCTAGTATAAAGGAACCATGGACATGGACAACAGGTGGGATTGACTTTGGGGGGAATGGGTGGGTGGGGAGGGGAACAGAGGGGAGCAAAAACAGGATGGATATAATACAACAACAATAAAAAAAAAATAGGATAAAGCCCACTTTCTGGAACATAGATAAGTGCCTTTCTGAATAGAATAAACCATGGTAACCTTCTATGGGTGCAGAAGCCAGAGAACTTTAAACAGTGGTGTGCTTGCCTGGCTCAGCCCTGGACCACTTTTGTTCAGTCTTTTGGTTTTAGTTCCTGTCTATGTGCTAATGACTTTCAATGTTCTGTCTCCAGTCCAGCCTCTCTCATGTCCCAACTGCTAACTGCCTGCTTAATACTCCACCAGGTTGTCAGCAGGTGTCTCAGACCTAACCTCCACAGCTGAGCTTCCCTCCTCCGTGTTGTCCACCTTGGTAAAGAATAGCTCGGATCCCTAGGTGCTCAGGACAAAACCCTGACCTGCTCTTATCCTCAACTTCTCCCTGTTCCATCCACTAGCAAACCCTTTCGACTCCACTCTCAAAATGCCGCAGACCCCTCCTACTTCTTACCCTGGCCCTGCCTGGGGTGATCTCAAGAGCCACCGCCTCCGTGGCCGGGCTTGTCTCCACCAGCAGCCACAGGGTAGACAGCTCAGGCAGCAGGCAGCGCCCAGCCCTGCTCTGTTCCAACCCCCGGGTTTTGCCCTCACTGCTCTGAGCTGCTGAGGCTCCCACAGTGGCCCCCCCGCCCCTTCTCCATCTGTCCCTATGCCATGACCTCTCTGAGCATCTCCACATGGGCCACCTCCCTGTTAACTAGACATGTCTGCTCAGCCACCTCGTTCTGGAAAGCATCCCTTTGGCTCTCCCCTACCCTCCTCAGGTCTTTATTCTAATGTCACATTCCCTCCAAACCCGTCCTGAGTGTCCCTCCTCTTCCCTCCCTATGTAATTTCTGCAGCCTTTCCTAATATCCTTTCTAATATATAACTATTACTCATCTCACTTCATAGCCAGTATATTCGGAAGGGGCAGCACCTGGCAGTTCAACTCCACTACTTGTTGAGTAAATGTACCACTAGATGCTCTTGGCCTGGGCTGGGCCTGGAGGGTAGAGAAGTTTCAGAAAATCCTGTGTCATAGGAGGGCCCCTATGACATGGGCTTTCTGAAGGAATGGGCTCTGTGGTTGGACACCACAGGGCCCTCTTAGCTTGGTCACCGGGGATAGCTGCTCCCTGGACCTCAGAACTCACCTATGAAATGGGCTGGTGGCGGCCACCTCAGTGCAGAGCATGCCCAGGTGGCACTCAGCGAATTCGGGTCCTGTTGGCCTGGGCCCAGGGAGTGGGTGGGGGAGGCCCACCTGGGGCAGGTGCCTGGGGCTCTGGTCTTAACTCCACTTTCTTAGGCAGAATACAGAGCCAGCCTAAGCCTCAGTGGCAGCCCAATAACCTCACGAAGATTGGGGGCCACAGCCCCGGTGCCAGTCCCAGGGATGGGCCCTCATACACTGGTTGCTTCCTTGCTGCCTTGGTGTCCACCTCCATCAGCCTGTCTGTGTGGCCATGAGGATTTCACTGGGCATTCTCCACCTGCAGGCTCAGGTGACTCTTCCCTACACTCCTGGGCCCCCTGGGTGGGCCTCAAGGAAGAAGGGAAGTGGGGAGCAGTGCTATTAGTAGCCTGTCTGGACAGTGCCCCAGACCTACCCCACACAAAGATGGTCCCCAGGGAGTGCCAGGGAACACCGACAGTCAAGAGGCCCAGGACAGAAGACCTCATGAAACCTCACGTCCTCACCTTTTCCTCCCTGTTCTTCAGCACTGCAGGGCTCTCTGGGGTGCAGCTGCCAGACTCCCTGCCTCTACTTTCTCTCCCCTCAGCCCTGCAGCTCAGTCACTCCAGGCCCTCCTCCTCCTCCTCCTGCTGCTGCTGCGGAGGGAAACACTGGAACCTCCCAGGCCCAGCCCTCCCCAGAAGTGGTCACAGGTGGCCAGTGAGGTCTGGGTCCCAAGCAGACCCAGAGGGTGAGAGGAGGAGCACAGAGGATGAAGGGCCTGAGCCGGCATTTTCAGATTGGCTTTGGAAAGGAGCTCCTCAATTAGGAGCTGAATTATTAAAGCCGTGTGAGAACAGAGGCTGTTTTTAAGAAAGCATGAGTAAGCAGTGCTTGCCCAGCAGAGCACGGAATCAAACTGATCAATTGCCATAATGGCTGCAAATATTTACTCAGCTTATGTGAATGTGTGCACCAATGTATATTTAGCAGGGGTCCCTGCCCAGGAGACCCCCAGCAGGCTTCCCAGCGGGGTGCAGCTTCAGCTTCCTGCAATCCCCTTCGAGGGTACCTGGGTTGCGCTGTGTATGACCAGAGGGGAGGGCCCCTATGACATGGGCTCTCTGAGGGAATGGGCTCTCCTAGCTTTGTCACCTGGGGCAGCTGCTCAACCTCCCTGGACCTCAGGACTCATCTATGAAATGGGCTGGTGACGCCCACCTCCGTGCACAGAGCATGCCCAGGTGGCACTCAGCGAATTCGGGTCCTGTTGGCCTGGGCCCGGGGAGGCCCACCTGGGGCAGGTGCCTGGGGCTCTGGTCTTAACTCCACTTCCTTAGGTAAAATACAGAGCCAGCTTAAGCCTCAGGTACGGGCGCTCTCAACAATTGCCTGGTCAGTACGAGATGGCCAGTGAAGCCCAGCCTGTGCCAGGAGCCAGGGCATTTACTGTGCTTACTGGGTGCTGGGCACTCCTGGGCTAAGTGCTGCATCTTATTTCATCCTCACAGCAGCCCAGGGAGGGAAGTTCTTCTATTATCACTCCGCATCTCCTAGACAAGGAAACGGCTCAGGAGGTGAAATGACTCGCCCAGGGTCACATAGCCGGACTACAGTCCAGGCCCCGCCCACCCTTCTGGGAACCCCTGGGTTACATTTAGAACTCCTCACTCAATCTCTACCTTCTCCTCCTCAGGGGCACCCCCTCTTTCACTAAGCACTGCTTCCCTCACCAGCAGCCAACATGCTTAAGGACACATCTGAGTTGACAAAGGCCACAGCCGAACGGGTGCCCAGCTCATTTACTCATTTGCCAGAAATGTTCCACTCAGCAGCCCACCCACCCTGCAGTGATCCTGGCTCTCGGGGGTCTGCACAGGCCAGGCTGTCTCAGGGGTCAGTCAGCTGATCTCTAAGGACCCCCTGACTGTGGGTAAAGCTGTTGTTGCAAGAACAGCACCTGGTCTTGCTGCCGCCCCCACCCAATAGGCAGTCTCAAAGGCCACACCCGTCACAGGGGATGTGCAGATGGTAGGCATGTGCATATATACGCATGCACATACAGATGCACGCAGACAGCCAAACCAGCACATGATGGCTTCTGGCCTCCCCAGAGACTCCCCTTAACCACCTTCTTCATGAGATCCATGCTTGGCAATAGTTCAGCTGCTCACTACCTTCCTTGAACTCTGGGGACAAAGACCTTGGCCTCTCAGCCAGGGACACTGAGTCTCAGACAGCTGTGGGGGGTGAAGGAAAGAGCACTGTCCCAGGAGTCCCTAGACCTGTGCCTTGCCCAGTCCCCATTCTCTTTCCAGGTCCCAGTTTCCCCAGTTGTGCCATGAGAATTCAGCAGGCTCAAGAGGAATGTCACAAGGCTAGGGGCGGAGTAGTCTGCCTCTGTATTTGATCCAGGCTCAGAGAAGATGAGGGGGTTGAGGGGGTGGGTGAAGATAAACTGGACTCGGACCCTTGCCTCTGCTCCTATACCCCTAGAGAGTGCAGAGCATGGGGAGCCCCAGGTTTGTCCAGCACAAGCTGGCATCAGGTCCCAAATGTCCCCAGCTCATCTGTTAGAGGATGTTCCACCCAGCAGCCCGTCGTCCCTGCTGCGCTCCTGGCTTGGCCTCGGAGGCCCAACCACAGCAGGTTCTCAGCTACATTGGGGCAAGGGGTCAGCAAGGGCCTAGAAAGGTAGGGAGGGTGGAGGGGAAGACACCCCTGGTTCCTCTTCCCTTCCAGCTGGGCTCATGCCCTATCTGTGCCAGGCTGCAGAGGCGCTTCAATAGATGTGTGTCAGGTAGATGGAAGGACGAACTATTTGCTCCCTAAGTCTCAAGTGCTGCTAGAACCACCCTCCATGTAGGATCTGCAATAAGGACTAGCTGGGGACAGTGTTGTGGTCCCAGCACTGCTGGACAGAGAGAACTCACTCTGCCTGTGCCGGCCCCTCTCCTGGGGTGGCCCTTCACTCTGGCCCTGAGGTGCTCAGAAGAAAGTGGCCAAACGTGAAATAATAACCCTAATTCCAGGGGAACCTGACTGTGTGTGGGCGTATTTCCTTGAAGAACAGACAGGAGACCTGCCTGTCACCTCAGAGCCACTGAACTGGGATCCCTAAGTGCAATGGGGATGATGAGACCCTGGGTTCAGGGCCGAGTGCAGGCACTTAATGGCCAAAGCCAAGGTGGGTAGCAGAGGCCGTGACTCTTGGAGTCCCTAAAACTGGACCAACTGGGCAGCCTCCTGAAATGTTACTTGTTCTACATGTGAAAAAGCTCCAGGGCTAGTGAACAGAGTTGGCTTGGATGCCCAGAAGAAAGCATGGTTTTTGTCAGATGCCATTTGATTGAACACCTGTCCGTGCGGGGCTTGTGACGATAGCACAGGGCAAGTGCACTGAGGAGGTGACATTTGGACTCAGTCCAGAGGGGAAAGAGCAGTCCTGCAGAGGCTCTGAGCAGAGGGGACCTTGTGCTAACCTGCTGAGGAGGAGCGGCAACGACACCTCCCAAGGGGCTCTGGGTTTATTCCAAGTTCAGGGGACAGCACCCAGGGGCTTTGGCTGGAGAGTGGCAGGTTTGTGAAGCTGCTCTGCCTGCTTGCTGGGAGGAGTGTGCTCTGGAGGACTTCCTGCAGGGAGAGACCCGGGTAGGATAGGTGGAATGAGGAAAGGAACAAGGGGTCATAGATAAAGAGCAGCTCCATTCTGGTGCTTTCCGCCACCTGCCATGTGCTCCCAAGGCTCACAGAGGTGGAGTGACCTGTGGGGTCACAGCTGACGGAGCAGAGCTGGCAGTCGGGGACACCCTCACCCTCCACCCCAAGGCCCCTGACCCTCTCCATCAGCAGCCCCAGGATCTTCATTCCCTTTTTGGGGTAGAATCTCTCTTCTGGGAGAGGCAGCTTCTCATGGCTGGGAACCCCCTCAGAGAGCCCTCCTCTCCTGCTCTTTTCTGGCTGAAAACTTCGGTGGTGCAGACTTTCACTGACTCTCCTGCAGGACTGAGTAACTGCTTTCTTGGTTGCTCCTCCCTGCCTTTCACTCCACTCCTCCCTTCCTCATTCACCTACTCTTGGTTGCACTCTGTTCTGGAGCCTGTGCAATATCAGACACTCCCCACTCCAGTCCCCAGATTCTGGTCACTGCTTAAGCCAGTTCTCAGCTTGTTCTTCCTTGGGTCATTTTATTTCGCAATGCAAGGGCACTAACACCACCCCCCCCCCCCACACACACTATTCTCTGTCTATGGGATCATTTCAAAGAGAAGGAAGACATGAGACGTTGAAGGGAATTTACTGACAGTCAGTCCACTGCCATCCTTCCCCATTTCACCTGGGAGACTCTGCCAGCCCCTGAACTGGTGGTCAGAAGCCTGGTCTGCCCATCTTGGGGAGCACAAGCCAGAGTGAGGACATGGCCCGTCAGCCTGTTTCCTCCTTCAACCCTGAGATTGAAGATGAAGATGGCTTAAGAAAGCCTTCCCATATAATACGTTAGAATTCACCCCTCCCTCCTGAGGCCTCTGGGGGTGGCCTGAGAAGGAACCATTGCCACCCTAGGGCACACAAAGCCTGTAACTGGGCAGGCACTTCAGGGGTGGCAGAGGGAAGCGGATGTCTGCTGGGGAGAGGGCCCCACATGTCCCCCGGCTTAGCTCAGGGCATCAGGGACCAGGATGAAAGGATGAGCCCTGGATAAGAGTTGGCAGCCAGAAATGCCAGATGCCTGTGTCTCTAAGCCCCAAACATGTGAAGAGGCAGGGAGAATGGGGAGGGCTGGTGTCA
>PVIW01013547.1:0-26953 GCA_004026585.1 Noctilio leporinus
CCACTTGGCCTTCATAGATCTTGTCCATGCCAAACCTATTGAGGAGCCTGCGGGCCAGCAGCAGGCCAGTGCAATAGGCTGCAGCGTAATTTGTCAGGCCAACCTTCACACCGTACTTGGGAAGTTCATGAGCATAAGCTGCACAAACTATCATATCTCCTTCTATACAGGCATAAGCAATCTGACAAATGATATCTCTGTTGGTTACACGAACTATCATCCTGTATTTAGGGGTGTTGTACTTATTTTTATCCTGGATTACCAACCGTTTTCGGGCATAGTAATCAGTTTTACCCTCTCGCCGTCTCCTAAATTTCACTTGGTATCTCTTGAAGTAAGCCTTGTTTTTTACAACTTTCACAAACCCCATCCTGCGGATGAGAGACCACCATTCGTGGCTCAGCACAGACCTGCAGGCTCAGCACAACCCCGGTGGGGGAGGAAAAGGCTTCTTCTTCTTCTTTTTATTTATTTTTTTGATGGTTTCCTATGCTGTGCAAAAACTTTTTAGTTTGATGCAATCCCATTTATTTTTTACTTTTGTTTCCCTTTCCTAAGGAGATATATCAGAAAAAATATTACTATGAGAAATATCCGAAATGTTACTATCTATGTTTTCTTCTAGGATTTTTATGGTTTGAGTCTAACATCTAAGTCTTTAATCCATTTTGAGTTTATGCCTGTGTAAACTGTGAAGAGGTGGTCTAGTTTTCATTGTTTTGAATGTATTTGTGCAATTTTCCCAGCATCATTTATTGAACAGACTGTCTTTACCCTATTGTATTTTCTTGCCTCCTTTGTCAAATATTAATCGACCATATAGACATGGGTTTATTTCTAGGCTCTCTAGTCTGTTCCATTGATCTACGTTAAGTGTCTGCTTTTATGCCAGCACTATGCCATTTTGATTACTATAGCATTGTAGTATGATTACTGTGTTTCAATCAGTTGCAGTAATTGTCCTTTTGAAGGTTTATTATATTCTTTTTTGATCGGTAGGAGACCCTTCATGTTAGCTCCTGTGTCCTTATGACACAAGCCCACCAAATTTTTGAGAACTTCCTTGCTTTCTGGAATAATGAGATGTCTCAGGTTTATCTTGTACATTTTATTCTCCAGACCAGGAATTAGTCACATCTCCAAGAAGCCCTGATTTCTTTTTCAGTAGAAAATATTTTTAAAATAAAATTTTTGTTATAGAAATTTTAGATTAACAAAAACTTATGAAGATAGTACAAAAAAATCTCATATGCCCCACACCCAGTTTCCTCTATTAGAATCTTAAATAGTATGATATATTTGACACAATTAAAGAAACAATATTGTTACATTGTTATGAACTGAAGTCCATACTTTAGTCAGGCTTCCTTGGTTTTTACCTAATGTCCTTCGCTACTCCAGGGTCCCATCCATGATACCACATTACATTTAGTCATCACGTGTCTTCAGTCTTCTCTCAACTGTGACAATTTCTCAGACTTTCCTGGTTTGTGACGACCTTGACCGTTCTGAGAAGTCTGGTCAGGTATTTTGTAGACTGTCCATCAACTAAGATTTGTCTGATGTTTTTGCTCATGACTGACTTGGTGTTATAGGATTTGATAGAAGGACCATTGAGGTAAAATGCAATTCTCATCACATCATATTAGGAGTACATGGTATCAACATGACTTATCACTGATGATATTAACCTCGGTCACCTTCCCTTTTCATATTGTCTTTGTGAAGAAGTTATTATGCACAACCCACACTAAAAGATTGGCAAATGAGTGCTCCATCTCCTTAAGTGGGGAGTACAGTATCTACATAGATTATTTAAAATCTTTGTACATTGTAGCTTTGTCTACTAGCCTCCATTCATTTATTTATTCAATTATTTACTTATACCATTATGTAGTGATATTTATTTTATAGCCTGGGTTTTAATCCAACACTACTTTACTTTCTGATTGCTTGTGTTGCTCAACTTTGGCCATTAGGCTGTATCTGTTGGCTCCTGTATCCCTTTCACATATCCCCAACATTGTGAGGTTTTTGGTTTTTCCTTTTCTTCCTTTCTTTTTCTTTTTCTTTCTCTCTTTCTCTCTCTTTTTTCTTTCTTTTTTGAGCACTTCATTACTTTCTGGCACTAAAAGATGTTCCAGTATCATCTTGTATATTTACTATCCTAGTCTAGAATAATCTACTTCTCCAAGGAGCCCTGGTTCCTTTTATTGAAGAATATTATTAGAAACACACAAAAGATTTATGAGGGGGACCCAAAAATAAAATGGAATCATTTTCTGGAAGATGGGCCCCTTGTAATGCAGGCTTCTCCCATTAGGTGAATGTTGTAGGAACCCATCTGTATCAGTGTAGCTGCTGGCATTGTATAAGGCTGCATTCTACTTCGGTGAATTTTTTAAAAGACTCTTTATGCATTTGCCCATTTCGTGATGGGTGATTTACGAGTGGACCTGCCCACACCATGCTGAATGTTCAGCAATTTTTGACCAAAAATTAGCATGACCCCTGTGCCCCATCCTCCCTTTTCACCCAACCTCATCCCAAGAGACTTTTGATTGTTTGTTTGTTTCTCTGGATTAAAAAAGTCCTCAAAGGGAAATGTTTTGCCAATGTGGGAGAAGTGAAGTAAACAAACAAACAAAAACAGCGGAAACACTAAAAGACATCAAAATTAACAAGTTCAAAAACTATTTTGACAGGGGAGAGCAATGGGAATAAAATAGGACAAATGTAATACAACAATAAATTCATTTAAAAAACTGTTTTGAGCCCTGGATGATGGCTCAAAGGATAAGGCCCCGGACTGGAAACCCAAAGGTTGCTGGTTCGCTTCCCAGCCAGTGCACATACCAGGTTGCAAGCCAGGTCTCCAGTCAAATCCATAGCTGGAGGCAGGTGAAAGACAGCTGTACATTGATGTCTCTCACCCTCTCTGCCTCCCTCCCTTCCCCACTCTCTAAAAATAATAAATAAATAAAATATTTTTTAAAAAACTGTTTTGAGCAGTGGGAAAATATCTCAATAGGTGTACTACATCAGATGGAGAGTACTTGAAGGTGACTGAAGTTTAAACATGTAAGAATACACCCTGGCTGGTAACACAGTGGATAAGGTGCTGGCCTGCGAACCCAAAGGTCACAGGTTTGATTCCCCAGCCAGGGCACATAACAAGGTTGCAAACCAGGTCTCCAGTCAGGTCTGTGGCTGGAGGCAGGTGAAAAGCAACCATACATTGATGTCTCTCTCCCTCTCTGCCTCTCTTCCTTCCCTTCTTTCTAAAAATAATGAAATAAAATCTTTTTAAAAAATAAAAAAATAAACATGTAAGAATAATTACACATTTTTTAGTTTTAAAAATATTTTAATCATTATTTTTAGAGAGAAGGGCAGGGAAGGAGGAAGAAAGGGAGAAAGACATCAGTGTATGGTTGCCTTTCACCTGCCTCCAGCTACAGACCTGGCTGGAGACCTGGCTTGCAACCTGGTTATGTGCCCTGGCTGGGAACAAAACCAGCGACCTTTGGGTTCCCAGACCAGTGCCAATCCACTGAGCCACTAGCTAAGGCTAATTATACATTTAAAAAATGCATTGTATTTTCGGGTCCCCACTCATATTTGTTGATCTTGGGGTGTCATTGCTAGGTACTCTTGGATGACAGAAAAAGGAAATATATGTGTATATAATAATCTGTACATATACACACATACTTATTAGTATTTTTATATGTAACATTGTATCTAGTATATTAAGCTAAACATTCATACTAATGTCTCTAACTTTCACAGGGATCATTTTGACTTTCTCTTCTTTTTTTAATCCTCACCCAAGGGTATGTTTATTGATTTTAGAGAGAGTGGAAGAGAGGGGAAGACTGGTGGTGGTGGTGGAGGAACAGTGATGTGAAAGAGGAACATTGATTAATTGACTCCTGTAGGCACCCCAACTGGGGATCAAACACGCAACCTAGGTAAGCGCCCTGGCCTGGAATGAAACCTGCAACCATTTGGTGTACAGGATGATGCTCCAACTAACTGAGCCACCAGCCAGGGCTAACCTTCTCTTCTTGTTTGTCTACAAGCTTCAACTCAAATAGTAAGAAAGAAACCTGGCTCTGAACATCACCACTATGTATTTACTTAATTGTTCAATTCCAGTATACATGTATAAATAGTTTCAGAATTGTTAACCTGTACCCTCATGGGTAACAACTTTATTGAATATAATGCTTATAGACAGCTCCTTTTGCCTTTAGTTTTACAGACTCTTCTCATTTACAAAGCACTTAGATCAGTACCTTTTCTCCCCATCCTCTTTAGTGAGGCTGTTTCATACATTTGTAATAATTAGATTGTCACATTCTATTCTGGGGTCCCCTGACCTCCTAAATGATGTGGAAAGAATTTTTAAAACTCACAATCTTGGTGCTAAGGGAGCTTTTTGCTACTGGGATGCCATTATTTCTAGGCCTATTCAATTAACAGAATCAGAACATAGCTTATTTAATGGCTATAATAATTTTTAAAAGATTTTTTATTTATTATTTTTAGAGAGAGGGGTAAGGAGAGAGGTAGAGAGGGAGAGACATCAATGTGTGGTTGCCTTTCACCTGCCTCCAGCTACAGACATGGCTGGAGACCTGGCTTGCAATCTTGGTTATATGCCCTGACCGGGAATTGAACCAGCGACCTTTGGGTTCGCAGGCCTGCACCTATCCACTGAGCCTAGAATTATTTTGAGGATTAAATTACATAATACAGTATATAGACTTGCTTAAGTGCTCAAAAATTAGTTATAATAACAATAAATATTTAGATCAACTTTAATTTTTAAAATTTTATTGTTGTAATAATTTTGTTTAGTTTTTATTTGGATTGCAAGAAAAGCAAACTATTTGTTAAGGAGCTTTGTTAAGCTTGCTTGCTTGTTTGTTTGTTTTTTTATCCTTACCTGAGGACATGCTCATTGATTCTAGAGAGAGTGGAAGGAAATGAGAGAGTGAGAAAAAACATCAATGTGAGAGAGAGGCAATGATGGGTTGCCTCTTGCATTAGCACCCTGACTGAGACTGAACACACAACCTAGGCATTTGCTCTGATAGAAATCAAACCTGCAAACTTTTAACTTATGGGATGATATTCCAACCAACTGATCCACACTGACCAGGGTAGACCTACTGTTAGAGGCCAGATGCCTAATATAAGTAGATATTTATGTCATCTCTTTATTTAATATCTTGATTAAATATCAGCCAAGATTTGCAGTTGTTCTCAGGTAAGTTCAGAACTATAACTATCTATATCTGGAGATATGCAAGAAACAAAATTTAGCCCTAGCTGGTGTAGCTTGGGTGGTTGGAGCACCGTTCTATAAACCAAAAAGGTCTCATGTTTGATTCCTGGTCGGGGCACATGCCTGGGTTGTGATTTGGTCCCAGCTGGCACACATAGGAGAGGCAACTTCAATGTTTCTCTCTCTCCCTTCCCCTCTCTTTAGAATCAATCAGCATGTTCTCCAGTGAGGGAAGGAAGGAAGGGAAAACGGAAGGAAAGAAGGGAAGGGAAGGGAAGGGAAGAGAATGGAAGGAAAAAAATGTTTTAACTCTGTAGTTGTACAAGATGGCTTAAGTGGGTTATCCTAATTTGTAAGATTCATCTACAAATGTTTAATTTTGAGAGATGATGTCAGTTTTTTCTGGGGATGATGCTGGCATGAATCTTTATCAAAACCTTCTAGACTCCTATTTGAAATAGCACCACCATTTGTACCATAGCTTTTGCGGTCACTAAGGTGATCTCAAGCTGCCAGCAAATGTTGATATGGCCTTCCTGCTTTCAGAACTGGAGGTCATCTAAATCCGACAAATTTTTTTTGTTTCTTGTCTCAGATTCTTTATTACGTGTTAGTTAAAGCTGGTGAGCCTGACCAGGCAGCTCAGATGATTAGAGCAGTGTCCCTGGTCTGGGCACATACAAGAATTAATCAATGAATTAGAAATAGGTGGAACAACAAGTCTCTCTCTCTCTCAAATCAATAAATAAAAATTAAAAAATAAAGCTAGCTGGTCACACCAAGATAGAAACCTTATTTTGTTTGATTAAACCATCCCCAGCGTCCTCTCAGTCCTCTGTGCTGAGAGAACTGGCATTCATGAAGAAGCTGAGGATGAACTCTTTGTGTGAAGTCTCCATTTTACACTGATTTTCGCTGAACACAAGATGGACTGTTTGCAGTAGGACCATTGAGGATAACAGACTCTGAATTCTTTGCTTCTCTGCAATGATTTTTATCTCTGGTGTTTCTGGCAGTGATTAAGGTTTCAAGCAAATAGAGGCACTGAGGACCTAGCGACAATCGCTAGGCAGCTTCCTGGTTGCCAGCAACAGTAAATGCCACGGAGACACAAAGACTCAATCTTTCACATGCTCACAATGAAACCTGGAGCCTGGTTTCTTATTTCAAATACAACAGAGTCTCCAGGTAGAGCACAATAGCTTCTTCTTCCTCACCCCTTTTATATGAGATTAAAATTTTTTTGTACAGAAACATACTGCCCAGGAGCCAAGAGCACTTACATTCTAACCTCCCTCTTAGTACTGTCCCTGTTTACTTTTTTGAGGGAGAAATGAAAGGAAATAGTGTTGTATACCTGAATTTGGAATTTTAAACAATGTATGACTTGTTTATGTGTTTGTAATTGTCAGTCTTCTATAGGAGTTACAACTGAGGTCCGCCCTTCTGAAAATATTCAGGAATACTATATGAAAAAGTCATCCTCTCCAAGTTTATTCTCTAATAATTTTTTAAAAATTTTATTGTTGTTGTATTACATCCATCCCCTTTTTGCTCCCCTCTGTCCCCCTCCCCACCCACCCATTCCCCGCAAAGTCAGTCCCACCTGTTGTCCATGTCCATGGTTCCTTTATACTAGGTTCTTGTCTAAGCTGCTCCCCTTCTTTGCCTCTACCTGCCCCCTCCCCCCAACCCTGTTCCCCCTGACCACTGAAGGCCTATTCCTTGTATTCATATACTTGGTTCTGTTTTGCTTGTTGTTAGTTTTGCTCATTATTGTCCCGTAATGGGTAAGATCATATGATATTTGTCCTTCACTGACTGGCTTATTTCACTAAGCATAATACTCTCCAGTTCCATCCATGTTGTTGCAAAGGGTATAAGTTCCTTCTTTCTTTCTGTTGTATAGAATTCCATTGTGTAAATGTACCAAAGTTTTTTGATCCAATCATCCACTGATGGGCACTTAGGCTGTTTCTCTAATAATTTTTTAAAGAAAAGATAGAAGAGTATAGAATTTAGAACACTGGCAATGTAAGATTTTTCCATGACTCAGTCAAGGAAATTGCATAATAGCCTTCCTCTGCCAACTTCACACACTCTTCTCAAATACCTTGCTATTTTCCTCATTCTATTTCCCTACCCTTGTCTTTTTATTTTCCATCTTTTCTATGTCATCAACTTTTGCCCTTTTTCTGTAAGGCTGTAAAACACTCTAGGGTTTGTGGTATGCAAGGTGATAAGGAAAAACCGAAATACCCCCAAGCTTGTGAGTTTGTCTCCTAGCAACTGTATGATACGTTGCTTAGTAACATGAGAGGTGAGAGTAAAATCCCTCTTACACATCTAAAAATACTGAAATCATTAAAAAAAAAAATAATAGTAGGACTTATTTGTTAAAATACACTAAATCCAGAGACAATCTTACCATGGAGGGGGCTTATTTCAGGCCATGATATCTTGAACAAACATCTACATCTCTTATAAGCTGTACACTAGAAAAACAGATTGATGTTCTTAAAAACAGGTGAAGAAAAAAACCAGTCTTTTCTAATCCTTTCTCTTCAACGTATGTATAATCGATGTTTAAAGGGAATGGAGCCCTGGCTAGTAGCACAGTGGATAAGGTGCCGGCCTGCGAACCCAAAGGTCGCAGGTTCAATTCCCCAGCCAGGGCACATAACCAGGTTGCAAACCAGGTCTCCAGTCAGGTCTGTGGCTGGCGTCAGGTGAAACGCAACCATACATTGATGTCTCTCTCCCTCTCTGCCTCTCTCCCTTCCCCTCTTTCTAAAAATAATAAAATAAAATCTAAAAAAAAAGGAAAAAAAAAAAAAGGGAATGGAGAAATATTTCCTAAATGACCTTTTAGGCTGAGCAGATGAAGAAAAATGTAGACTTTCCTCTCTTCTGCACATGCCTAATTGATTCTTAAGTCTAAAGGAAGATGGAGAAATGTTTCCTAAAACATCTTTTCAGGCTGAGCATCATAGGGAGTTGCATGTTTCAGAATTACAACTGTCTGCAGAGTAATTCTATGTCAACTTATCCTGGAGTTATTAGAATTTAGAAACAGATGAACCACACCACCCAAAAGCATTAAAACTCTTTAGTTTCAAAATGGTAAATTATTAATTCTAAGATAATTCTATTTAGTATTTCTAATGGAACTAGACCTTCTTTTTTTAATTTTAAAAAATTATTTTTCATAGAGAAGGGAGGGGAGAGAGGCAGAGAGGGAGAGAAACATCATGTATGGTTGCCTTTCACCTGCCTCCAGCTACAGACCTGACTGGAGACCTGGCTTGCAACCTGATAATGTTGCTCTGGCTGGGGAATCGAACCAGCAACCTCTGGGTTTGCAGGACAGCACCTTCCTTATCCATTGTGCCACCAGCCAGGGCGGTAGGAATTAGACCTTCTAAATCAGGTGCTTTGCTGCAGGAACTAAAAATTAGTGTTTTTAATGAGCACCCTAGTTACATCAGCACATGTAGGCAACACTGGTGTACAGATGATTCCAATATGCTACCAAGGTTATTTTCTACTATTTTGGCTCTTGGATGTACACATACAACACTTACAGAAGAAACTTCGAAGACCAAGTCCTAAATTGCACGACATCCTCTCCTTGAACTATGTATGCCCTAATAAAATTGGTCAAGCTTTAGAAGATTAATCACTTGTTCATTCTGCAAATATTTGTTAAGACAGTTTTGAAATATAATTGACAGAATTTAGTAATCAGTTGGAAATAACTTAAATGAGTTAATATACATAAAGTGCTAAAAATGGTACCTGACACATAATATTATATGAGGTTATTGTTATTTTAATCTAGTTGAGTGGACTAGAAAGATAGCAACGATGAACTGATAAACAGGAATACAGAATAATTTAGACTATAGAACATAAAGAAGGTTATGGAGAAAAGTTAACTAATTTCATTTGGATATACTCAATTTGAGATGCCTACAGGTCATCCAGGGGATAAAATCAGTAAAATACTTAAGTCTTGAAGATGGCATGTTGCATAAAACATTTGAAAAGTCAATTCTTTTTGTATGGCAGCTCTACATAAAAATGGGCCAGTAATAATTTCTCAGTATTTTAACATTAATAATACTTCTATAAACACTTTTGGAAACAGTAATTTTGCTGTTGTTCTTCACTAGTAAATCAGTCTCATCCTGGTTATCCATAACATGGAATTAATCAAGACAAAGAGTTGAGAGGAAAAAGAGAAACACACATTTGGATGCTGGGGGGAGGGGACTCTGGAGCTTCTTTTGATTACTGTTAAATCCCTGTAGCCAGTGCACCATGGCAACCTTCCCAGTCTGCCACCTAATTTCCATCTGCTTTGGGGAAAAAGGGAGGGGCGGGGCAGATGTGGTTCAGTGTGCATTCTTGTGAGTGTGTGTCATATGGGTTAATAAAATGCAACCAAATTCTAAAGTGTGTTTCCCGGAAAATTGAGATTATCTACTTTCTTTTCCACTTCCTTCTCTTCTCCTCTTAGCTTCTGAGCTTCTTCTAGTTTTATTCCTTTTTCCAAATGTCAGATTTCCTTTTTTTTTTTTTTTTAAGGTTTTATTTATTATTTCCAGAGAGAGGAAGGGAGAGAGACAGAGAGGGTGAGAAACATCAATGTATGGTTGCTTTTCACCTGCCTCCAGCCAAGGACCTGGCTGGAGACCTGGCTTGCAACCTGGTTATGTGCCCTGGCTGGGGATTCGAACCAGCAACCTTTGGGTTTGCAGGCCGGCACTTTATCCACTGTGCTACCAGCCAGGGCTTCAAATGTCAGATTTCATCAGTAGGCTTGGGTAAACCATTTCTCCAGAGTAAAATTACAAATTAAAGTGTAATTTCACTCAGGACATAAATATTTTGTTATATAGAGTGGTTCAGTAAATTACTAAACATTAGTGAGTAACCTCAAAGCATTTTATTACAATACCAAAGATACTTTTTCTATAATGCAGAGTACAGGTATTTATTGCATTATTTTATGTTTTATTTCTGGAACAGAAATTCATTAATATGTATCTCTGCTATACCTATAAAAGTCCTTCCTAAAATAGATAAAACTCAGTTACCAAAATCACTACAGATAATTCTTACCATCGTTATTCAAAGCAAACCAACAAATCAACAAACCCACTATTATTTGGTAATATTGCATTATCTTGACCAGAGTTTGAGAAAGATAATACTAAGCTTTAAATAAAGTTCTGAATTCAGATGTGGTTCATACTCTTACCTGAATTGTTAATGTTGGAATTTGGCCAATGGGAATGCAGCAGATAGTCTTTAAAGGCCATATATAGTGAAAATCAATTCACTCAACACATGGATCAGTATTGAACCCTAAAATAAAAATAAATGTAAATTCAGCATGTCAGCATAACCATCTCCATCTCCCTGTTTAAATTTAGAGTTTGAAGTATGTTTTTACTAGAGAATTTGAGGGAAATCTACTTCATTGAATTTATCCTATTATGGTCAAACCTGCATGAGTCAATATGAGGTGGATATTAGGTACGGCCATTTCACAAAAAATGAAGAGACAGTGATATGTATGGCATGAGACAATGAACAACATAGTGGGATGAAAGTTGGGAAATCTAACATAATTCTTTGTGTCAGGCAGCTTCTGTATGAACCTTGCTTTCACGGTACTTGACACAATATATCGTAATAAATTTCCGTCCTTGGACCTTGAACTCCTCTGGACCTGGGAACAAATTTTATGCAGTTTTTGTTTTGTTTTGTTTTTGGTATCAAGCCCATGCTGTATACTTACTTCTTTTTTGCTAACTCCCATGAATATTCTTCTGTCCTTATTAACAACTCTGCTGCAGTTGATATTACTCAGCACTCTATCTGGACACTGTTCTTCCTTTGTTTCTATGACATCAATGGTTTCTACTTTTCCTCCTCCTTCTTTAACCAGTCTTTCTTTGTTTCCTTTTCTCATGCTTCTTTTTCTAGCAGTCCTTCACTAGCTTTAATTTATTAAGTCTGTTCCTGAATCTAGTAACCCAACGTCCTGAATATACCCCTAAATCCATCTTTTTCCTCCCAATCCATTTTTTCCCCTTCTATTAGCCTCAGGCACTCATCACAAAGCTTACATGGCTGGCATAGCCTCCTAAATAGCTTCCTTGCCTTCCATCTCAAACTATCTAGTCCATTCCTTAAAGCCTTAACAGTCTTTCTAATCTGGTATAAATTGTGACAAAAAGAACTGAACCTAGGTTTGCCTGACTCTGGAGCCCGTAACCCCATTCTTCACCCTTTACTGCTCCTCATTCCTACACATCACCAGCTTCTTTGGATCCAGCCTTCTATATATTTCCCAAATATGTCTACTTTCCATTGCAACTCCCTTAAAATCAGTCTTATCATATAACCAGCCTCCCTGCCTTATGGTCCCCATCTCCAACCCTACTCCATCTATTTCCTCTGCACACAGCAGTCCAAAGGATCTTTGTGTTTTGTGAAATGCTAAATTCATTATTTCTCTTTCCTTTAATGGTTCTCACTGAGTTTAGAATAAGGTCCTTTCATAATTGATTCTGAATAATATTCCAGCCTCATTGCTTCCCAGTTCTCTTTTCTAACGCTTTATGCATCAAACCACCTCCAGTGTCTAAAACTTACCCAGTTGTCTATGTATTCGCATATGCGTAATCTTTCCCATCTGTACCTACTACTACTATTTATTTTTCAAGACAGTCCCAGTAAGTATCTATCACCTCTTCCAGAAAACCTTCCTGCATTCTCTACACCGCAATATCTGGCAAAGACCTGAAAGTTTTAGGTAATATACATATATCTCTTTGATCAGAATCATGCCATGCCTCTTTCTCAAACTTAATCAAAATGTATTGCATCCAGTTAAATCTCAGCCAAACAAATACCTATTAATACCCTAGACTATGCCTGGCCCAATATATGCACCTTAGTAGGCAATAAATGTTTCCAAAAAGAAGAAATGATTAAATGTTTGAAACATGTAAGGTTGATCATCCATATAAGTTAATTACTTGGCTTTAAAATATATATATCATCATTAAAAAAATAATAATGTTGAAATATGTATGAGCTAGAAGGAGATAAATTACTTTGATTTATGACAAGAGTCACTGCATTCCAGTGGGAAAAAGATGGTCTTCTAAATAAACAGTGCCTGGTAAACTGGATTTACACATGGGGAAAAAATAAATCTTGGTCTCTACATTGTACCAAACACACACAAAAATGTCAATTCCCATGAGCATTTTGCAAGAAAAAGTAAAATGTTAAACAACAAATCCTTTAGACAAAATAAACCCTTTAGGAGAATGTGTTCATGACCTTGTGGTTAGGGAAAGATTAAAAAATTGTAACTCAAGCTTGGCTGGTGGCACAGTGGATAAGGTGCTGGCTTGCGAACCCAAAGGTTGCTGGTTCGATTCCCCAGCCAGGGCACATAGCCAGGTTGTAAGCCGGGTCTCCAGCCAGATTTGTGGCTAGAGGCAGGTGAAAGGCAACCATACATAGATATCTGTCTCTCTCTCTCTGCCTCTCTTCCTACGCCTCTCTCTAAAAATAATAAATAAAATCTTTTAAAAATTAAAATTAGGCCCTGGCTAGTAGCACAGTGGATAAGGCACCGGCCTGCAAACCCAAAGGTCACAGGTTCAATTCCCCAGCCAGGGCACATAACCAGGTTGCAAACCAGGTCTCCAGTCAGGTCTGTGGCTAGAGGCAGGTGAAACGCAACCATACATTGAAAAAAAAATTAAAATTAAAAAATTAAAATTGTAACTCAAAAGTCTTAACAATAAAGGAAAAATGATAAATTGAACTGCATTAAAATTAAGAACTTCTATTAATCAAATGGCACCATTAAGAAAGTGAAAAGGCAAGCTACAGAGTGGAAAAATATTTTTTAATTTTCAAATGCAACAAAAGGCTCTTATTCATAATATATAATGTACTCCTACCAACTCCTAAGATAAAGACAGGCAACCCATGAGAAAATATGGAAAAGACATGAACAGGCATTTTACTAAAAAGGATATATCCAAATGGACAATGAACAAAGTGAAGGGTGCCAACCTCATTAGTTAACAAATTAAAGTCACAATGTGATAAATATTACTATAAACTCTCTTGAATGGTTCTAAATATGCATCTCCACTCCCTCGAATCCTGATCTTTCTGTGGGTAGTGTCAATCTCAGATTCCCAGTGGCCTCCAAGACTTTTGCCATCAATCCCTCTATCACCTCATAGTGTAACACTATGTAAGATGACATCACTGTTTGATTCTGCCCTCAATACCCTCCCTACAACACACACAAACACATTTCCTGCTCAGACTTGCATCCCTTCTTAATATCCTAATTTCAGTAAAGAGCATTACTACCATTTCATTCTCTTGGTTCTCCAGGTTCAAAACTTTAACGGTTCATTTTGACTCTCCTTTTTGCATCATGTCCAAATAATCACCACTGGGATTTCCCACTGTAATTATTATGGTCTGACACCTTCCACTTAGATTGTTGCAATAACCTCTTTATTGGTCCCCTGATCCACAGTCTCTCCCCCTATTCCACTTACCTGTCAGGTAAATTTTATACAAGTTCTGTTCCTTTCCCTTTACTCTTTTTTTAAGTTTTAGCTATTTTTCCTTCTTTTTTTAAAAAATATATTTTTTATTCATTATTTTTAGAGAGAATGGAAGGGAGGGAGGAAGAAAAGGAGAGAAACATCAATGTATGGTTGCCTGTCCCCTACCTCCAGCTATGGACCTGACTGGAGACCAGGCTTGCGACCTGGTTATATGCCCTGAGTGGGGAATTGAACCAGTGACCTTTGGGTTCGCAGGACGGTGCCAATCCACTGAGCCACCAGCCAGGGCCACTTTTTTTTTTTTAATAAAATGATAAAGGCTTTATACTGTCTATGGACTCAAGCCCAAATTCCTTCTTCAGACGGAGTTCAAAATACTTTGTTAAATAGCACCATTCTCCCCATACAACACATCACCCACAATTCCTTTGCAAGCCCAAATCAAGTCAATTTCTTTGCCTTCATTTATATAGGCACCAGATCATCATCATACTATGTCTTTGCTAAATTATTTTCCTTATTTAAGTACTCACTCTACTCCCATTCCATTCACTCAAAAGCCACCAATCCTAATGAAGTCTTCCATGATAAACCATAGGTCATAATATAAGGACCTTTTTCTTCCTTTGAAATTTCTATAACTTTCTATTCAAGGAAGTTACAGAATAAATTGTGAAGAAAATAAAACTGGTCTTTAGCGTCCACAATTTCCTCTTTCTATATCCTTTAAAAATTTATTAAGAAAACTTCAAGCATACTAAAAAAAGAAAACAGTATAATAAACTCCATACACCCATCATTAAAATTCAATGACTACACAAATTTTTGCCACAATCTTTTATCTACCATTCCTCACTCCCTTTTTTTTTTTTGCTGAGGTATTTTAAAGCAAATCTTATACCTTATTCCACTAACCCACCATATTTCTGCATGAATCTCTAAAAATTACAAAAATTTTCTTACATGACCACACTACCATTATCAGTTAATAAAAATAACAATTTGTAGGACCTAGCTGGTAGCACAGTGGATAAGGCACTGGCCTGCGAACCCAAAGGTTGCTGGTTTGATTCCCAGCCAGGGCACATAGCCAGGTCTCCAGCCAGGTCTCCAGCCAGGTCGGTAGCTGGAGGCAGGTGAAAGGCAACCATACATTGATATCTCTCCCCCTCTCTGCCTCTCTCCCTTCCCTGCTCTCTGAAGATAATAAATAAAATCTTTAAAAATAAAAATAATAAATTAAATATTTAAAAACAAAAATAATAAATTAACTCTTTTTAAAAATCAATTTGTTGGTATTTAATAACCAGTCCATGTTAAAATTTCCCTGGTTATCTCCAAAATGCTTCACATTAATTTTGTTTGAATCAGGGTCCAAACAACATGCATTGTTATTTTGGTACTTGTCAAAATCTCTTCTGATCTAGAGCAGTCCCCCTTTTCCACCTTTTAACCCCACTTCACCAATGACTTGTGGAAACAAGATAATTTGTCCTGTACAATGTCCCACACTCTACATTTGTGTTGTCTCCTTGTGATGTCTTGTTCACACTCCACATATGATTTGTTCCTCTATCTCCTGAATTTCCTATAAGTGAAAGTTAAGAATCTCTAAAGGCTCTAGAGACTTCATTAAAGCCCTGGCTGGTAGCACAGTGGGTAAGGTGCTGGCCTGCGAACCCAAAGGTCGCAGGTTCGATTCCCCAGCCAGGGCACACAACCAGGTTGCAACCAGGTTGCAAGCCAGGTCTCCAGTCAGATCTGTGGCTGGAGGCAGGTGAAAAGCAACTATTAATTGATGTTTCTGTCCCTCTCTGCCTCTCTCCCTTCCCTTCTTCCTAAAAATAATGAAATAAAATCTTAAAAAAAAAAAAAAAGACTTCATTAAATGCAATGAAATTATTTCTTCTAGATCACTTCATCAATGATGCCATATACTTCCTAGTGGATTACATTATAGGTTCACAAGGTCTGGTTGTCTACTTTTAGTGATGCTAACATTAATCAGTAAATTCAGATGGTAAGAGCCTAATCTTTCTATTTAAAATATCCCCATCAATGTTTTATCTGAATCATCCATTATTTTTTTGTATATTTTATTGATTATGCTGTTACAGCTGTCCCAGATTCTTTTCCCTTTGCTCCCCACCTTAGTCCATGGGTTGTACATACAAAAGTTCTATGATTTCACCCTTTCCTCTATTATTCTCATCTTCCCCCTGTCTATCTTGTACCCACCAACTATGTTTCCTAATCCCTGCACCATTTCCTCATTTTGTCCCCTCCCTCTCCTAGCTGATAACCCTCCCAATGATCCCCATACCTATGTTTCTAGTCTTATTCTGGTTGTTTGCTTAGTTTATTTTTGTTTTCCTTTTTATTTTGCATTTTTCAGGTTCTGTTGTTAGTTGTGAGTTCGTTGTCATTTTAATATTCATAGTTTTGATCCTCTTTTTCTTAAATAAGTCCCTTTAACATTTCATATAATAATGGCTTGGTGATCATGAACACCTTTAGCTTTGCCTTGTCTGGGAAGCACTTTATCTGCCCTTCCATTCTGAATGATAGCTTTGCTGGATAGAGCAATCTTGGTTGTAGGTCCTTGCTTTTCATCACTTTGAATATTTCTTGCCTGCAAAATTTCTTTTGAGAAATCAGCTTATAGTCTTACAGGAACTGCTTTGTAGGTAACTCTTCTTTTGTGCTTTTAAGATTCTCTCTTTAAAAAAAATGAAGATTCTCTTTATCTTCAACCTTTGGCATTTTAATTATGATGTACCTTGGTGTGGTTCAATTTGGATCTAGCTTGTTTGGGACTCTCTGTGCTTCCTGGACTTGTATGTCTAATTTCTTCACCAAATTTAGGAAGTTTTTCTTTATTATTTTTTCACACAAGTTTTTAATTTCTTGCCCTTCCTCTTCTCCTTCTGGAATTCTATGATTAGCACGTTGGCATGTTTAAGAGTCATCCCAGAGGTTCCTCAGTCTCTCTTCGCTTTTTGTCATTGTTGTTGTTTTGTTTTTTCTATTCTTGTTCCCACTTTCTGTGCTGGGTGATTGTTTATTTCTTCCTTATGTTCCAAATCATTGATTTGAACCTCATTTTCTTTCCTTTCATCATTGATTGAGTGTATTTTCCTTTGTTTCAACTTGGCCTAGCCTTCACTTTTTCCCTTATGTGTTTACCATACTCAAGCATATCTGTCAAGTCTGTGAGCATCCCAATTACCAGCATTTTAAACTGTGCATCTGTCAGGTTGGCAATCTGTTCATCTGTCAGGCTGGCTATTTTCTTTGATGCTTAGGTCAGCCACAGGGACCTTGATTTGTGCTCCCTTTTGAGTTATATTTCTCTGTCTCCGCATTGACAGGCTCCTGTGTTTGCCTCTGAGTCTGAAGTAGAGCTGTTGCACCTGTTAGTTTTAAGGGATGGTGCCTTTGATATTCATCACTGCTGGGTGACCTGTTTTACCAGGTAGTGGCACTGTATGTGGGGGAGGGGTCTGAGAGGGAACTATGCTGCTTACTCAGCACTTGCCCCCTTTTCTGGCATTTCTCCCACTTGCCATAGGGAGCTAGCTTCTCTCTAGTTCCATGGTTCCCAGAGTGGGTGGGTCTGTGGACATTTCAGAACTTTTCCTGATAGTCTCTCTGCCCCTACCCCCACTGGTTTTCCCAGTCAGAAAAAGCAATGTGGCTTTCTTTTTCTCCCCCTGCACAAACAGTGAGCTGAGAGATCTGATCTGGTGCCAGGAGCATTCAATAGGTGTCTCCACTGTGAATTCTCTTTTCATCTGTTGACGCCTGCTGCTCTCCCACCAGCACAGCCAATTCTCCCAGCCACACCAACTGCGCCCGCAATCAGTTTGCCCAACCGCTTCCTCTGTGTTCCAGTACCACCCTCCTACCGGTCTGGATGAGTTTGTCTTTCTTCTATCTTTTGTTTGTTGGACTTCTGTGCAATTCTACATTCAGAAATTCCTGGATATCTCTAGTTTCGAGGTAGATGTATTGTTTTTGGTTGTAGGAGGAGATGAAGTGTGTCTATCTACGCCTCCATCTTGGATCTCCCCTGATTATCTTTGCCTGACTAAATTATTTCATTAGAGGATGTAAAGGGTGATTTTTTCTAATTTTATTTTTACTTCCATATTTCCTAGCTGGCATTTCAGAGTCTACAAAACAATGATTTTTCCTAATTAACTAGGGTCATTTGATTACCCTGACAAACAATTTGTACAGGAAATGAAGGGCAAATGTTCAATTACTTATTTAATTATTTTATTGTCATTGTGTAAAGTTGGTGCCCTACTTACTTCCAATAGTGCAAAGATATCAACCGGTTGTTTTTAAATCTTTTTTATTTTACTTATTATTTATTTATTTTTCTGGGCATTTTCAAATTGATTTAATAGACAGTAATGTACCAAAGGGAACCCAAGTCTTTTGGAGTGCTCTGGACTAACCCCTAACTGGGGTAGGTTCCTAAGAATCTTAGGACCATTCCAGGTAGAACATAAAAATTTACTAAAGCAAATAACAAACTTAGAACACATTTCAGACTAGAGATCTATTAAAAAATGTTATAAAGACCTTGAAGCATCACTTAAAATATCAAACTATTATTGTACAGTAAACTGATATATTTTTTAAGATTTTATTTATTATTTCCAGAGAAAGAGAATGGGAGACAGGCAGAGAGGGAGAGAGACATCAATGTATGGTTGCCTTTCACCTGCCTCCAGCTACGGACCTGGCTGGAGACGTGACTTGCAACCTGGTTATGTGCCCTGGCAGGGTAATCGAACCAGCAACCTTTGGGTTCGCAGGCTGGCGCCTTATCCACTGTGCTACCAGCCAGGGCATAAATCTTTTTTATTTTTATTTTGCTTTGTGGGGATATATTTATGAATTCATGGGTGTGTGTTGTTGAAAACCTTTATTATATATTGCATAAAAACATAACTTTACTGCATAACAAATATTTATTAAATGAACATTCAGCTTTTATACCATTTGCCTACCTTTCCCCTATCAAAGTAAACTCTCTGGAAATTATCTGAACTTTAATGTAATGTAAAATTAATATGTCTTCTAGGGGATTTTTAAGTATAAGATTTACTTCTATTATAAAACTGAAGGAGCAATATCAAAGATTTAGTATCTTTATTTTAAACCTAACAGGCAGCCATTGATCTGATTTATACACTAGAGTGACATGATCTGTATCATGTGATATTATATGTGATATAAATTATAATAAGATCACGGGCTGTGTGTGAAGACTGGACTCAACAGGGGTAGGAGTGAATGTAAAGGAAACCCAGGAGGGCGCTGAGGTTGTCCAGATTATAGATGATGTACTTACTAGAGCTGAGGCAGTAGAGATGGAAAGAATAAGATTTGAGAGATATTTAGGAGATATATTTAACAGGACTTAGTGACTGGCTCTATGGTAGTCAGAAAAGAAAGGACAGATATCAAAAGTAATTCTCATTTCTGATGTGAGAAACCAGGTTTATGCTGGTCCATTTACTGAGCAAGGAAATCTTGTAGGTGGCTGGCTGGTGGTACAGTAGATAAAGTGCTGGCCTGTGAACCCAAAGGTCAATGGTTCGACCGCAGCCAGGGCACATAACCAGCTTGCAATACAAGTCTCCAGCCAGGTCTGTAGCTGGAAGCAGGTGAAAGGCAACCATACATTGATGTTTCTCTCTCTCTGTGTCTCTCTCCCTTCCCTTCTTTCTAAAAGTAATAAATAAAACTTAAAAGAAAAGAAAACAAAAGAAAATCTTACAGGAAATGCATGTTTGTGTGAGAAAACTAGTTCAATTTGGGATACCTGTGAGAAATCCAGCAAGGGAATGAAAGTTTACTACATGATCTGGATCTAAGGAGATGTCAAGATGTTATTAGCATACGGAAAGGATCTTCAGCCTTGGGAATAAATGCACTTACCTTCCACTGGAATGGATGAGATCACATCGAATAAAATGAGGAAAAGGTCAGGACTGAACCTTGAGAAGCTTCAACATTTAAAGATTAAGAGAGAAGGAAAACCTAGCATAGACAGAAAAAAAAAAATGTAGAAGGGAAACCGAGAAAATGTAGAGTTTTAAGGCCCAGAGAAGAAAGTCTCACAAAAGAGGTTAACAGTCAACTGAAACAAAGCTTTTACAGGTTAACAAGAACTAGAAAGTGTCACATGGACTTAGCAACAAACATGGAGGACATTTGGTTTTAAGGAATGGTAGGAGCAGAATCCATACTGGAATAAACTCAAGTATAAGTAGGAGGTAAAGAAGTGGGGAAAAAATGTTGGATAACTCTTGTTTCCTACATAAGTTATGGTACACTCAGTAAATGCCTATTCTATTTTAAAAAGTAAAATCCTTTCTCAATACCTTTAAATTAGTAACCATGATAGTAGTTAATGAAAATACTCACAGAGAGAAACTTTTCACTTAATTCAACAAACATGTATCAATATATGTCTATTGTATGCTAGGCACTCTGCAAGGGGCTAGGATTCCCATTTTAATGGAGGAGAGGTATAGACACACAAATAAATAATTTAAATTCCACAATATTATGAAAGGGAAAAATATTTTATACTAACTTTGCTGTGGACAATAATGAATTCATTAATGAAATAACTGATGTAAGTTTAAAACATTGGCATGATCCCTGATTGGTGTGCTTCAGTGTATTGAGAGCCGGCCTGCGAACGGAAAGGTCATGGCTTCAATTCCCAGTCAGGGCACATACCTGGGTTGTGGCCCAGGTTCCCAGTTGGGGGCCTGTGAGTGGGACTGACTGATTGAATGATCCACGATTCTCTCTCACATCAATGTTTTTCTTCCTTTCTTTTTCCCTCCTTTCCCTTCTCTTTGAAAATAAATAAAATATTTAAAATAAATAAATGGCAGTAAAAATAAGAGGTAAACTAGAAAAAAACATTTTGTCTCCCTTAGTATGCATACTATTAAATCAGATGAGAACAAAAATAAATTAGTTATTTCCCCTTAAATATTTACATATTTAAGAATATCAGTGTTCAAATAGTCTATTTCTGACCTAGATATTATTGTTATTTATGTTCAAGGAAAATAAGGAACAGAATGTCTCTGAAATAGATTTATGAAGGATCAATTATATGAACACTCCTCTTTTTAAAATTTAATTCTCAGTGTAAATTGCATGAAGAATTGAGACTATTGGGCACATTTCTTTTTTATTGTAAAGAAAATAAAATTCAAGACTACCTTTCATTCCCCCATAATTAGTACATTTTGCCATGGTCTGGCAGTGTCTAATTTATTTCATTATTAAAATTCTGAAAGAAGTATCTTTTGTGAGCTACTTAAATAATCCTTATACTTCCCTATGCCATTTAATTCTTATTTTTGTTAAATGTACTTCTGAGTTTAGAAAGATGCATTCAAGTTGTCCTTAATTTTCCTGCCTCTTTACTGAAATACATTTCCATTTGTTAAAGAAAGATAAGATGATGTTGAAGATTATTTTTTCTAGGAAATATGCAAGAAGTAAATAAAATAATGTGTATGTTGGGTTTTTCACCCCTATGGAAGACTACTGAAGCAAATTTGAAAAAATAAAGCATACCTATGGATAGCAGGCTAATAAATTCCATGGCCGCCATTATAACACCACAGCCTATAGCAGCTGTCTTTAAGTCCCTCCCTTCCATATTCGGTTTCGCCTGCAAGCCCAGCATGAATGAATGGATTCTGCAGAGCACTGTAAATGGTGCTGCAGATCCTAAAAATAAGTTGCTGAAAACTGAAGGGAAAATACAAATTTTCAACTTCGTGGCCATTACAAACCTCTTTATCGCTGAAATTTCATTAGTAGTGTCAGGAGTACCCAACCCATAGCCTTATTCTGCATAGCCTATCCTTTGTTAATAATGGAGCCTTTCTAAGTAGGAAGAAAAAAAAAAAGTCACTGCAATCAATTTCCTAGGGGGTGAAAGCAAAGCCTTTTTGTCCCAAGAGGCAATTGAGAAATCATCAGTCTCTAGCTGAACAGCAATGGTGTGAGGTTGGCTACAATTCCCACAGTTGCCTCTTAGAGATTTACCAAATTCAAATAAGAGGTGGGGGTGGGGAAAGAGAGAGAGAGAGAGAAAGGCAGTTATTGAGCTGACATCACACAGTTGTCTCTGGATGGAAGAAGCAACGTTATAAAATGATCTTTTTATACTTCACAGCTCTCCTCCTTTTTAATTTGGTATCTCAGCTATTTATCTCATTCCAGAAAACAGAACAATGCAGAATATAACTGCAATGCACAGGTAGTACTAGCTTCTGAACTCAATTCTTCCTTCTTGCATTTTTCTAATTCTTCATCAGGAAAGATAACTCATTGTAAGGAACAATACACTATATAAAATATGTTGCACAGACTTCTGGTAGAGGAATATTTCTTGTAAATTAACTATGGTCTGTTCATTAGATATTATTTCCATGTTAGAAATATTTGTGTGCTTCCATACTTAGTATGATTATTCTTTCCATCTTTCATTTTTGTTTAGCCATTTGGGGAAAGGGTACAAAAGGTCTGAAAATAAGTTACCCAAACCTGAGAAACCATTTTGGGTGACTCTGTTAGTGAACCTTAAAAAAAAAATTTAAGTACATTTACCCAAGCTACTTTTAGCATCATTCCCATCACCTCCTACTTTATTTTAAAAGCAATTAGAGATATTGAATCCTCACTGAATGTGGTCGTTTAGTATACTTTGACAGAGGAACTGGGAGTAATTTTCCATTCAATATTTCATCTCAACGCAAATTCTGTGATTAAGTGTTGTAAAAACCTTACATTGTTGGTTTTAACTTAAGTTAGAGGTTTAAGCGACACTAAATTATCCAACCCCAGTTCTCTTTATTCCCTTTTACACCCCCTCCTCAGCCCCACCCCATCATGGATGCTCTGCTGACTGTTTTTTCTCGGCCTCTTTGTCTGAAGGATGCAAACAGTCTATGGATGCTAGGGAAAAGGGGGTGGGGGAGAGATTACCTCATCCCATATCGTTTGCACCAATCACAACTCTCCTGTCGTGGCTTCTCTGGGCAGATTGAGGGGTCTGGACCAACAGGAAAAGGCCCCAGCCCATCCCCATGGTGACTGAGTTGTATATAGGGAGCTGCATCCGCCCATATGCCGCAGGTTCTCTTACGTCGACCGCTTAAGAGTCGCGCTGTAAGAAGCAACAACCTCTCTTCCTCTCCACTATCCACTCGGTAGCCGCAAAGCAGCAACCATGGTAAGATCTGTTTTTTCCATCTCTTTGCAGCCGTTGGATGAGGCCAGTCTCCCAGGGTCTACTTGAAAAGTCTGAAACCCTCTAGCCTTTACAACCTATTTGGTAAGGGCAGCCTTACGCTTTGTTAGCAAGGTTAAGCATCGTCAGCCCCGAACCCTTGAGTCGGCCTCAGCCGCAGTGCGGGGTGCAGCAGCCCAGCAAGAACTGCGCCCGGGGCGCGGCACATCCGAGGGAAAGAACAAAGGCGGCGTGGAAGGGCTTTTTGTTACCCGAGCCTTTCCGAGCTGCTTGCAGCTCATCTGTTGGGAGATGAAAGGGTCTGGGGCTGGGAAGGTCAGTCTTGGCTTCTCCGGCTTAGCCTTTGTATACGTCCATACTGTATTCATGTGATTCTTCCTCGCTATTCCCCAGAGGTGAGGAGCCCCAAAAGACCGGGGGTTGGTGGCTATAGCTGGGAGGAGTCGGGGTTGAGGACTGGGACAAAGCGGAGCCTTGCGTTAGTAAGAAAAAAAGTTTCCCTTGCCGGTTCTTCAGGCATTTTAGAAAGATACTTGTATATTACCGAGGGAAAAAGTAGTTCGTTTCTGTTGGAGCCGGTGGTAGCCAGTGGTAGCCAGTGGTAGCCGGCGTCAGGGCGGCGCAGGGGCGGAGTTGTTTGTTTCTGGCTTCTCAGGCCTTGGAGCCACTGGGCGGGGTTCACTCTTGCTAAACCTCTTATGTCAGAAGACTTTTAATAAAAGTCTTTCATCATTGCGGTGGAGCTTAGGCGTTAAAAGGTTTTTCAGTCACTGCTGAAATGTAGGTGAAATTTATTTTGGGGGAGAGGAAAAATCACAATTCACTTTGACAAGCCCTTAAAAGTCTGATCTGGGGTTATCCCGACATGACTGACAAGACTTAAGTGTGTCTGACTGTTTTGGCCGCATGTTCGCTGAGGAAGACCACTGTGTGAACCAGGATACCTCTAATGTTCAGGACCCAGGGAAACGCCCTTCCCTACCCACCCCCCATGTCAGTGAAGAGACAATGACAGACAATGGAAGTTGTCGCCTTCAAGACCATAAAGGAGAAAATATCTATTGAATGTAATGATTATGAACGTTCTGTGGTGGGTAGAAAAATCTCAGAATGAAAATAGGTACTATTTTGTGTTTAAATACGTATTTCATTACCTTTCACTGGGCTTTATTCTTTGGTACCATCTCGTGGTATGTGTTTCTAATTTTGGAATTGTTTTAAAGATACTCATAATTTTTCCAGTTTTTCACAGTGGAGAAGATTCTGGAGAAACTTTAAAAAAAATGAAATTGTAGCAAAGAATTATACTGTGTCCAGCTGTCTTTTGTTCTTACACGTCTTCATTAATTCGTTTCAATTCAGGCACATGGTCTCAGCCTCAGCTCAGAGGAGGAAAACTGGCAGAACAGCACAATGAGATCATGTAGGCAGTTTCTGGAAATAGAGCTTGCTCTGTTAAATAATGTAGCAGGCAGTACAGGCCAGCACCAGGCACAGCAAATGCAGCAATGCAGGCAGGAGTCAGCCCTGGTTGAGCTTCCAGCCCCCAAAGTACAGATGGAATCTGCAGATAGACTGCAGAAGGGTGTGGCTTCTAGCCTCAGCTGCAGTACAGATGTCCATGTTGAAATACCAAATCATATTTAGAAGAAACTATTTAAAGGGGAAGGATTCCAATTAACTAACGATTGAATTTACATATTACATTTTATTATATAAAATCTGTGCTTTGAATATTTTTAAATATGAAAAACCTATTTAGGTATGCCTGTGACAATGGGCTTGGAACATGTGCTACACAGTGAAAGGTTATTATTCAGGCCACACCCATTTGCAGTATTTGTAGCATGTGCTTTTCTTTAATCATTTCTATTGTATTAGGAATATGACCTCAGATAAATTTGAAGAATATCTATATGCTACTAAGAATATTTTTAGATGCTTACTGAAAATTCAAAATACTAACACAACCTCATTTTACAATTTTTCTTGTTTTCTTCCCACAGCGTGAGTGCATCTCCATCCACGTTGGCCAGGCTGGTGTCCAGATCGGCAATGCCTGCTGGGAGCTCTACTGCCTGGAACATGGCATCCAGCCCGATGGCCAGATGCCAAGTGACAAGACCATTGGTGGGGGAGATGACTCCTTCAACACCTTCTTCAGTGAGACAGGCGCTGGCAAGCATGTGCCCAGGGCAGTGTTTGTAGACCTGGAACCCACAGTCATTGGTGAGCTGAACTCAGTAACCTGAGTGAGATCCCAGGAGTGTGGGACAGGAGGTGTGTCCTGGGGATGAGCAGGCTGTGCAGGCTGTTAGTGATGGGTGGCTGCTCTGTTTCCCTTTTCCAGATGAAGTTCGCACAGGCACCTACCGCCAGCTCTTCCACCCTGAGCAGCTGATCACAGGCAAGGAAGATGCTGCCAATAACTATGCCCGTGGACACTACACCATTGGCAAGGAGATCATTGACCTTGTCCTGGACCGAATTCGGAAACTGGTATGTTTGTTCTTAAGAATAAAGTAAATTAGCCCTGGCTGGTAGCACAATGGATAAGGTGCCGGCCTGCGAACCCAAAGGTGGCAGGTTCGATTCCCCAGCCAGGGCACATAACCAGATTGCAAACCAGGTCTCCAGTCAGGTCTGTGGCTGGAGGCAGGTGAAACACAACCATACATTGATGTCTCTCTCCCTCTCTGCCTCTCTCCCTTCCCCTCTTTCTAAAAATAATGAAATAAAATCTTTAAAAAATAAAGTAAATTGAGCTTAAGGAAGGCATTTAAAATATGCTAGGGTTTTTTTTTTTAGGTACCAAATTGAAATTAATAATAAAGATAAACTATTCCTTTATAGTTTATTAAAATTTTCAAAAAATTATTTTTTTGGAATTATTTGGTATAATTCCATAAATTTTAAAGGAGATATTTTTAAATTTAAAAATGCTAAAAAAAAAAAAAAAAAAAAAATGCTGAGTAATTCCAGGAAGTCCTACACTTTTTAAAGGTGTAGGTTTGTTTTTATCAAATTAAGATCTATATTCTTGGAATAGAAAGGTGAAAATACATTTATCAATTATCACAAAAAGCAATAACTATGTTTCCTCTATTCTTCTTTTCTAACAGGCTGACCAGTGCACAGGGCTTCAGGGCTTCTTGGTTTTCCACAGCTTCGGTGGGGGAACTGGTTCTGGGTTCACCTCCCTGCTGATGGAGCGTCTCTCTGTCGACTATGGCAAGAAGTCCAAGCTGGAGTTCTCCATTTACCCAGCCCCCCAGGTTTCCACAGCTGTGGTGGAGCCCTACAACTCCATCCTCACCACCCACACCACCCTGGAGCACTCTGATTGTGCCTTCATGGTTGACAATGAGGCCATCTATGACATCTGTCGTAGAAACCTCGATATTGAGCGCCCAACCTACACTAACCTGAATAGATTGATAGGTCAGATTGTGTCTTCCATCACAGCTTCCCTCAGGTTTGATGGAGCCCTGAACGTGGATCTGACTGAATTCCAGACCAACCTGGTGCCCTATCCCCGCATCCACTTCCCTCTGGCTACATATGCCCCTGTCATCTCTGCTGAGAAAGCCTACCATGAACAGCTTTCTGTAGCAGAGATCACCAATGCATGCTTTGAGCCAGCAAACCAGATGGTGAAATGTGACCCTCGCCATGGTAAATACATGGCTTGCTGCCTGTTGTACCGTGGTGATGTGGTTC
>PVIW01013548.1:0-26948 GCA_004026585.1 Noctilio leporinus
AGTCGTCTCTTGCTGGCGGCAAACTGGTGTGACTTATGGCAGCGGCAGCATTCTTTAAGAAGTTGGGGTTCTCTGCGATTATCAAACTTGACTTTGGTAAGCCTACCAGAAACGCTTTCGGGGTTTTTATCAGAGCCTGTCTTCCTCATCTTGTCCAGAGGCCTCTTCATCATCAGCACCTGGGGTAACAGCTGCAGGAAAACTGTCTTCACCCACTTGGGCATGGTGTGTGTTGTTGGGGTGCGAAAGTGTATGTTCAACACAAACACAGTCACCACGATGGACAGGGTGACAAAGATCATGGTGAACAGTAGGTACTCACCCACCAGTGGGATCACAAGAGATGTGGATGGGATGGTTTCCGTGATGACCAGCAAAAACACAGTCAGAGAGAGCAGAACTGAAATGCAAAGTGTCACTTTTTCACCACAGTCAGAAGGAAGGTAAAAGACCAACACAGTTAGAAATGAAATAAAGAGACAGGGGATAATCAGGTTAATGGTGTAAAACATTGGCAGCCTCCTAATGTAAAAAGAATAAGTTATATCTGTGTATATCTCTTCACAACAGTTGTATTTTATGTCATGCTTGTAGCCTGACGCATCAACAATTTCCCATTCACTATTTTCCCAAAAATCATTCATATCCACTTTAGATCCAATGATCAGAAGGTCAATTTTAGCTTTATCATATGTCCAGGAACCAAATTTCAGGGAACAGTTTTGATGATCAAACGGGAAAAAAGTGATATCCATAGGACAGGAACTCTTGAAAATAGCTGGTGGAGTCCAGGTTATTGTGCCATCATATTTTAGAAGAGCTTTTGTTTTGCCTTCGACTTGGAAGTCGCCCACAGCACTGCAAGGTAAATCAGATACCATTAGTAACATCTTTGCTACGGGTCAGTTTGCAGCAAAGGCAGGTTTGGAAAGAGAATACCGCTGTCAGACTCGCATACTTGTTGTAGAGAACAATGTCAGGCTTCCAGATCTTATCTGCAGGAACTCGAAGAACCTCAATGCCATCAAATTCCATTGGGTCCCAGCGCAACTTATAATCATTCCAGATCTAAAGGAAATAAAAGTCAGCTTTTTAAAATTTTCTTCATAAATCTCTTCCAATATTAGTCCTATGTTTGTTTAGCAGGTTATTTTTTCCTGAAGAATTAAGTTCTTTTTTATAAAGATTTTATTTATTGTTTTGAGAGAGAGAGGAAAGGAGAGAGGCAGAGAGGGAGAGAGACATCAATGTATAGTTGCCTTTTACCTACAGACCTGACTGGAGACCTGGCTTGCAACCTGGTTATATGTCCTGGCTGGTAATCAAATGAGCAACCTTTGGGTTCACAAGCTGGAGCGTTATTCACTGTGCCACCAGCCAGTGGATAAGTTCTCACTGAATTCTTAATCCAATTAAGAATTAAGTCCTTAATTGAAGGGTTCATTGAGTTCTACCAAAAGTAGAAAGATTAAATCCATAGGGAATAGAGGGATAGGTAGCTGAGCTGATTTTGGAAAATATAAATTATCTAACACATGTTAGACAATTATTATTGGTTATTAATTAGCTGGCCAAGATTATAGGCTTAACTTCCATGTGCCATGAATTATATTCACATGGGAGTAGCAACTCATTTGGAATATTAAAAAGATTGTTCAAGTGTATGATGATGATTTTGTTACAAAGTCTAAGTAAAAGATGAAGACAAGAGGAAAGGCAAAATGGTATAACATAAAACCAGTTGGTGGGGCTCTAACCCCCATGTTCTCAGGCTCAGCTATTGACTCTTCCAGGTTTAGTTCAGCAGGGTCAAAGGGTGGGCAAACTCCTCACTCTGGAGCTCAAGTTATAGATGAAAATAGAAGATTTGAGAGCAGAAACCAGGAGATCAGTGTCCCTATGTCTCAGAGGACTTGGTCACTAGGTTTCTATACTTGTGAAGTTTGCATTGAGTCAGCTATTACCAGAGCTGAACTTTAAGCTTTGGAGACAGGTAATATTTTATGCTTTATCATAAGCTGGAAATGGAGATGTAATGCTAGATAATTTTATCCATTAGGCATGATTAGGCTGATGCACAAATAAGACAGAGCCAAGAGAATGTGTAATGTAGACACGTACGTGACGTAGCCACAGATTGGTTTCCATGATCTGGTTTACTTCATCCTGGGAAGAAGAAACAACGTTTTCAGTCTCAAATGTATTGCTACTAAAGGTGGGTCTTACGATAAGAATTACTGCTAAAAAAGAGCCAAATCTCAGTGATTCATGCTAATAGAGGGAGATCAAAGAAGACTGAATAGGCAACTTATAAAAAGAAGCCAGAAATACAATATTCCGCATCTGATCTCAACCCTGTTGACTTTGAAAGAAAATGTGGCTTAAAGACTGTCTTTCAAATGTGATTTAAGCCTCATCACTTCTGCGAAGTCTTTTCTGTTCACTGTAGCCCTTATAGTTTTCTGAGTCCGTGAAAGGAAGCAAGGGAGAGAAGAAAGAGTGTGAGCAGGAAGGAGGGGAAATACCACAGGTGGTGACAGGTATCTGAACCTGGTTCATTGTTTTTATAGTTTTTTCCATTTCCTGAAAACCTCCCCTCCCCACCAGTGCCTCAGCACTCTACAGGCTCAGAGTCCTCTGCCCAGCTGCCCCTTGAAATGCCAGTGTCAGCTCGCCATGGAGTTTTCCAGCTGGAACCCCCAGCACATTCCCTCTTCTACTCAAGCCATCGTTGACTGCTTCAATCATTCATTAAACGAATATCTATTGACTACCCACTACGTGTTCCTTAAATGTTGCAATAAGATGGGGGAAAAATCCTTACCTTCACATATCTTAGCTGTTAGTTGGGGAGACAGAACATCCATAATAGATATGAAATATAATGTAAGATAGTGATAGGTCCTATGGTGAAAAATAAAGAGGGATGGAGTAATGTGTCATACACAACACATACATATGCACACGCATCTGTTTTAGACAGGTTGAACTAAAAAGGCTTCTCTGAGGAAGTGGTTTAAGCAGTACCTGAAGGACCCGAAGAGAGGCAAGAAGGTATCTGGAAGAAAAGCATTCCAGGCTTATTATATTCCAAGTATAATATGGTCATAACCAACCACCAGCTCTCAGAGGGAAAGCTAATGAAGACACATCCAGGGCCTTCAGCAGCCTTATGAACCAACTGCTAAAGTTTACTGATGGTGACCCAGTAGGTTTCCAAAACTTACCAACCTTGCTTCTCAAGGCACATGAGCACCCCCCAGGGTCCATGAGCTCAGCCGTGGCTGCCAATGCTGTGGCCAGGCCTCAGATACCAGCCTGCTCTAATCCACTGAGCTCCACAGCAGCTCTCCAACTCCCTGAAAATCTCTCACTGGAGACCTTACCACGCTTCCTTCTGCGAACGAGTTTGTATCGGGTCATGGTAAGCCTCAGGATTTCAAAAGGTCAACCAGAGAGGTTACATTCATGGTTTCCTATTGGTCAGAGAAAGCAAAGAAATGGCTGTACCCAAAGCTATGGTTTGTGCCTTCTGCTCATAAGAGGGCCACTTTGTGATTTATGGATTTCAACAGAGGCCATGTCAATAAATCTATTGGCTATCAGTAAAAAAAAAAAGGATTATGCCTGTAGTCCAGAAAGGTCTCAGAGGTAGCTGTCATAAACATCTTCCAAAGATCACTTCCTCTCTGTGCATGAGTATAGAGAATTGAAATCACGTGTTGATATTGTCCTGACACCATCCTTGCCTTCCCACTTACCCTTCCGCAGGCTGGTTTCTGTGATACAGACACACTCAGACGTGTTACCCAACTTTATGGACCAGGACTTGGTCTGGCAAGTCCTGTTCTATGTCCAGTTCCACACCACACCAATGGCTATGGGCACTGTCATCAGACAGCCCAGCCAGAGGATGCCAGAGACCCACAGCACCCCTTAACATTCCTGGGACCTCACCCTGCATCTCTTTCTTGGGAAAATAAATTAGATGATACCCCACCTGCATTAAAGAATTACGTTACAATTTCAAATGAATTAGCATCTAGAGCAGCAGAGACTGAAATTAGTAAGTCCAGGTGTGCTACATTTCACAAGGCCTTTGTCGTTTCAGATATGCTAGGCTATCAAAACCACTGGACAGGGTTTTGTCCTAGAACCCTGTGGCTGGTGAGGGATAGGGAGAGGACAGTAAACATATTCTTAACTGAAAGATCATTCACCCAGAAAACTTGGTAGCCAAGGTCATTCTGTACAGCAGCAAATGTACTTCCATGTAGAGATCTCTGGTGCCCTAAGGCCAGCCTAGGGACTGAGATAGAACCTTCTTGAAGGGAGTTGGTGACTGTGCACCCTGGCTGCAGTGCATCACAGAGCCCTCCCTGGAGCTCACCATGGCTCAGTGGCAATAATAAATATGGTCTACAGGGACTTCTGGTGCCTCACATGAGAACAGATAGCTTTCAGCACATTGATATTGATGGCTATATTAACATCTGACAAAGTAAGCTGAAGTTTTACTTCTGAAGAGGAAAAAAAATTACTGAAGATGAAGAAGGACATTATATAATGGTAGAAGTATTAGTCAACCAAGAGGATCTGATGATCCTAACTGTACAAACATCAAACAATAAAGTCTCAAAACACATGAAATAAAAACCGATAAAGCTGAAAAACAAAACAAAACAAAACAAAACAGAAAAATCCCCCTCTCAGCAACCAGTAGAACTACTAGACGGAAAATCAGCAAGCATATAGAGGATCAGAAAACATAATCAACCATAAGATTTAATTGACATATGCAGGACATTCTACTCAAAAGAGCATTTTTTTTTTTTTACACATCATATGCCATAATACAAACCTCAACAAATTTAAAATAATTGAAATCATGCAGTTTGTTTTCTGACCCAAATGGAATAAAATAAGAAATCCATAACAACCACTTCTTGGCTTTTTGGCTAAGATCCAGTGTAGAAATCAATAGCAAAAGACATGGGAAAACTTCTAAGCCCATGAAAATGAAACAACCAGCCCACTTTTAAATAATCCATGGATCAAAGAGGGTGTCTCAAAAGAAATTTTAAAAATATATATAGAAATGAGAAATATATAGAAAATATGAGGGAAATAGTTAAAAACAATGCTTGGAATAAAAGTAACAGCGTTACCCCTGGCTGGTGTGGCTCAGTGGACCGAGCACCAGCCTGGGAAATGAGAGGTCGCTGGTTCTATTCCCAGTCAGGGCACATGCCTGAGCTGCAGGCCAGTTCCCTAATAGGAGATGTGTGACAGGCAACCACATATTGATATTCCCCTCCTTCTCTTTCTCCCTTCCTTCCTCTCTCTCTAAGAATAAATAAATAAAGTCTTTTTTAAATGACTTATCCTGACTGTTCAGGTCCTCTTAGATTTTGGGCTCAGGGTGAGTGCCTCACTCCACACCCTGCCCCGCCCTGGCAGGAAGGGCACCAAGGCAGCTGGTGCTCCAAGTGGGTTCTGCTGAAGACAGAAAGGGAGGAACAGAGTCTGTCCCTGCTGCTCTTCTCTGCCACATCGTATCTCTCACACATTGATGCTTTTCCCTCTCTTTCTTCACACAGAATAAACTCAAAGCACACACGAGGAAGGAAAAAACAAAGATAAAAGCAGAAATCAATAAAAGTGAAATGCAAAACAATAGAGAAAATCAATGAAACAAAAAGCTGATTCTTTGTGGGGAAAAACACCAAAATTGATAAACCTCTAGCAAGATTGACAAAAATCAAAAAAGAGAAGACACAAATCACCAGTATCAGGAATAAAAGAGGAAGCATCACTACAGATCCTGTAGCCATTAAAAAGAATAGCAAATACACTACTAAGCATAACTTTATCATACATTCAAGTTTTCAAAAAAAAAGACCAATTCCTCAAAAGTCACAAACTATCCAAATTCAAAGATGATGAAATAAATCACCTGAATAGCCTATTGTTATCAAAAGATGAATTTATAGTATAAAAGCTTCTGGGGGAAAAAAATCTATGGTTCCCGTAGGTTTCCCTGGAGAAGTTTAACAAATATGTGAAGAAGAATTAATATCTTGGACCAACACTGGGGGATAAAACCACATGCTAAGAATGGTGAAATAAAAAGATAGAAAGAACCTTGATCAATGTTACCAAATACGGTTTGTGCTTTTAGCATCGCAGGCCATGTGATTGACCTCCCCTGGAGCTCTGTAGGGCAGGACCTGGGCAACTGAAGATGGCAGGGCAACTGTTGGCACCACAAACCCACCTGGCGTTAACCTCCTGGACTGCTAACCTTTAGATTTCTGTTACGTAAGAAAGAAATAAAGTTGTTTTACTTAAGCTGTAGTTTTTTGTTTAATCCCTGATGGGCAGCCAAATGCAAAGGTCAAAGTCTCTGTTCAGCAGTCCCCTACCCACTACCTTCAGAACTATGTCTTGAAAGGGTCTATCAACCAGGGATTTTGAAGTGCTGTACCCTGAGATGGCCACCCTCACAGGCATTAGGTGAAACTCAGTTCGGCTTTCCATTCATTAAGAAGCCACTCAGTACAAACATGTCTTCCAGCACAATAGATGACCAGTGCTAAGCTATGGGGTGGTTGGAAAGGTGAGAAGTAGAAATTGACACCAAATAAAAATTGGTTAAAGGAATGAGTGGATCCACCTAGGTTAGAGTTAACAAATATTTTTTTCTTTCTTTTAAACCAGTATATGCACACTTCCAATCTGGGCCACCAATAGTCCACAGGGAAGCATGGCTTAGAGAAACATGGTGGGCCCTGACTTCATATCTGTAATTACAGTCTTTCCCCACTCATACCTAGAGACACCGCTGTTCCACCCAGCGCTGAGTCTAGAAGGAAGGAGGGCTCCTTCCCCATCCTTGGGCTGGGACTGATAGGATGGAAGCGACCCCCTCCCTATGTGCACTCTCTCTAACACCCCTCTCTGGAGATGCTTCAAATATCCTTCACTTCCTGAGCCTGTCTATTCCTGGAATTTGATCCAAATCCTGAGCCTCAAACCAGATCTACCCGCTCCCATGCCTTGGGGCCCAGAAGCCTCCTCTATGTACCAAGTCCCACGACCTCCTTTCAAGTAGGGCAGGAAGATTAGACAAAAGGAAGGTGCCTAGTCCCATTTGCTCTTGAACACGTAGCAATAACTTAAAATAACAACTCCAAATTCCCATCTGTTTTTCCAGGTCTGGATGGAACACATAAGAAAGAAGGTGATTTTTTTCTTTCTTACATAACGTAGAAGTCTTAAAGCAACTTTTTAATGGAGTAAAAACAGCAGCATTAAGCAGGGCTGATTCAAATAGCAGTTCCACCATTTGTAATTGGGTGACCCTGCGAAAAGCTGTTTAGCTGAGCTTCTGCTCCTCGGCTGTAAACTGCTGCAGAAAGCCACATGTGTGACAGTGTCCGGTGCCTAAAGGCAGCAAGATGACGATGGTGTTGGTGATGACGTTGGCTCCATTGTATTCTCCCTCAATGTCCCCTGCACCTCTTTGCTCCAACCACTGGTTCTGAAGGTGTCCGGATGGGATGGCCGTGAAGGGCCAGCAGCTGTGTAGCTAATTGGTCATATTTTAAAAATTCCCATGTTTACCATGTGCACTAGTGGACCAATGTTTGGGATTGGCTCTGGCCTCCTCAGAGTCAGGGCCCCTTGAGTACCTGTGGTGAATGGGAGGCACTTACCACATTGGCCAGTTGTGTGATGGCCACTTCAAAATACACTGTGATGGGATCAGAGACATTCTCCACGGGCCTGATGAATTGGTTATAACGAGAGAACAGTTTGTGGAAGAGTCTCTCCTCAGACACACAGCCAGCACAGTCTGCAGGGAAAATGAGAGAAGCAGAGAGGCTGTGACAGGGGGCAGCGTCTGGCGACTCCCATCAATCAGTGATACAGGCAGTGGGGAGTCCAAGATAAAAACAGTAGCTCGTACATCCCAAGACTAGTGCAATACCAACTAAATAATATTAGTAAAAGCATATTTAAAAGTCCAAAGCACCACAAAGGTAAAGAAATAGACACTAGTTCCATGTTTTGCTTATGTCGCTGAATATAACTCACAATTTTACTAATCCAGTAATTAAGGAATATCCTGCCCTTTCTTGTCAAAATACTCACCTGACTGACCTGTTTCTTTACCTCGCAAGGTGCTTAGCTGAGGAATCTTCACAAGCAAACTGCAATGACTAGGAACTTCATTAAGTTCTTAAACATATCTTTTCAAAATCAACTTTGAAATTCAATTATTTTGAAGCTTTGTGAGAGTGCTTTAAAGGCAAAATTACTTCAATTGTTTTAAACAGAATTCAACATTGGTTCTCAAATAACAGTATTTTCAGTTGCTTAATTTTAGACAGCAGCTTAATGTCCAGCTTAAGGTCTGTGTTTTTCTAAGAATGCATTAAAAGTAGGCTCCTTGCCTTCATTTGGCATAATTCATTTCATTAATACCCCCTCTAGAGATCTTCCCTTATAGAACTCAAATTTGACACCTGATATATTATTTTACCAATTTCCCAAAGGGTAATACCCTGAAAGAAAGAAAAAAATAAATAAAGAAACTGAAAAACTCATTACATGAAAATGAACAAAAGGACAGGTGTTATATTATTAAATAAAAGCAGTTGTTTGATAAACGCACACAGAAACCCTGAAACTTCAGCAGGAAAAAACAAGTTTAAATGTAAAACAGCATTCTTGCCATCATAATTAATAATGGTAGATATATTTCTACATAAAACAGAGAGGTAAGCAATCCTCCCCATTACCCATCTCCCCTCACCCCTACCCAGCCTTGAGACATTTTTTTTGCCTTTGAGCCTGTGTTAAAGAAACCCTCCAAGAGTCCTGAAAAGCAAGCCACTTGCAAACCCCACAGAAAGTGGAGATGTGGTTTTGTTCAGGTGAAACAGCGCTTGTCTGTTTCTAAGTCTTAACTTTTAATATGAATGATGTTATTCTTAGGGCACATTTTAGCAGAGTAATACGACATATTTCCCCAAACAAAGATCATTACCTACAGAATGCAAGAATTCATACTTTGAGTAATAGTATCAGTTTTGAAGAAAAATATTAAGTAGAAATACAAGTAAGTTGAATACTTGTATTTTAATTGGGAAAATAAAATAAAATAGGGTTTACCATGTTTTATTGTCCCCTCCCCTCCCCAGCCCCACTCAATCCCATTTCACATGTTAAGCCTAACCAATAAAAAAATAGATTAACAGTTGTAACAGTAGTAATTCCTGTACAGATACTCTACATATTTACCCTTAGGATACTTCATTTCTCTGCTCAATCAAGCTCAACTAGAAGAGTAAATACATGCAACTAAAAAGGGATTATGATATAAAGCAGAAACAAAACCTACCTTTAAAGAAAGGTGTGAATATACACAGCCAGAGACACAAACCACCATGAAGGTGTCCCTGATCCTTGCTGATTGGCATGATTAAAACACACTCTGAGCGTGTGGAAAGCAGAGAGCTGTCAGACAGCCACACGCATCAGACGCAATCTTCCCAGTCCCACCGCAATCCACGTGTGTCTTCTGCAACAAAATCATTCACATGCATAACACAGCGGTTGCCAACATCAGAGACTGAGACCTATGAAAAGGACAAATCAAAAGGGCTCTGTCTGATGTCCGATGAGTCATCACATTTCTATCACCCTAGATCTCTTTTCATGCAAGAACAGTAAAGAAAAGCACCGAGGGCGAGCTAGGCAGGCAGGACCGAGGGAGGACAGAAAGGAGGACAGAGGACCTGGTCCTGGCTCAGTAGGTCTTTGCCCAGTCCCAGACCTACTCCTAGGGGGAATAAACACATTTACTAAGCTCCAGCTACAGTAAAGTGTATGCTAGGTCCCACATAGAGCATTCAGATTCACTGAGTTCTCTAGTTAATCAAGGCTTAATCTTGTTATTAGAAGTTTGTGAAATGAATCATTGTTTCTATCTTAATAAGAATGGCTTATAGAATTAATTTGGTTTTGTCTGACTGCAGGAGTTCTGGTTTAGAGATCACCATCCAGGATCCAGGACTAGAGATTAGATGTCTGAGAACAAGATAAATGATTCCAAATGCAGAATGCCACCTGGATACTTCTACGTTTGTTTAAACATCCTTGTCATCATATGTGTATAACATTATCCAGCCTTTAGTAAGAAAGAAATCCTGCTTAGATGCTGGCCTGTGAACCCTAAGGTCGCTGGTTCGATTCCCCAGCCAGGGCACATAACCAGGTTGCAGGCCAGGTCTCCGGCCAAGTCCGTAGCTGGAGGCAGGTGAAAGGCAACCATACGTTGACATCTCATTCTCTGCCTCTCTCCCTTCCCTTCTCTCTAAAAATAATAAATAAAATATTTTTAAAAAGAAAGAAAGAAATCCTGCTATTTGAGAAAATATGGGTGAAATAAATGACACAGAGAAAGATAAATGCAGCATGGTCTCATTTATACATTGAATCTGAAAATGTCAAACTTGTAGAAGTAGAGAGTGGTTGCTCGGAGCTGGGGGATGGGAATAATGGGGAGCTGTTAGTCAAAGGGTATGAACTTTCAGTTACAAGATGAATAAGTTTTGGTGACTTAAGATACGGTACGATGACTATTGTATACTTGAAATTTGCTGAGAGTACATCTTAAGTGCTCTCATCATGTACATACACACAAATGATAACTGAGGTGATAAATATGTTAATTTACCCCAATGCATATGGGTATCAAATCATTGTATTATACACCTGAAGTATTTACAATTTTATTTGTGAGTTATATGTCAATACAGCTGGGGGAAGACAAAAGGGGTCAGCTCTAAAAATATTACTCAGGACCTTCCCATCTAAACAGTCCGACATCATCACAAATGTAGATACTTTGCTCTTGTGAACTCTGAACACAGAGTTCAGCCTAATGACTTCCCTCCAAGTTCTGTTAGCCTGGTGTCCCATGAGGAGCAAAAGAGGAACTAACATTTATTTAACAGCACATTTGGATCAGGCATGGGGCTAGGTGCTTCAGCTACATCATCTTAAGTGTAACTCAAGTTCTCCTCTTAGCAGATGAGGTTTTGTCCTTGGCTGAAGTGTCCTGTGGAGCTTCAAGAGAACCTAAGGTGATAAAGAGGAAAATTCTGGACAACACTTTATCACGATGGTTAAGATGCCATCTCAACACCCTGAAATGGGGCAATGCCTAGTCTGCCGTTTTCCAAGTCACCAACACCACCCTCAACCAATTCTATTGCTCGGACTTTAATTGACTTGTTCTTCACACTTCTTAATAGATACACACTGCCATTTTTCAAGAAAACCGTTGTTTTGTGTCTTTGTCTTATCCAATAATCCTTCTCTATAGCTATCACTTGTCTGATATACCCTTGTCATCAGAAAGAATGTTTGAGTTTTATCATTGAATTCGAGGTTTATATCCTGACTTAAGCCCTTTTTGAAAATTGCAGATAAAAATTAAAACCAAATGCACAGAAAAATAATCATACCCTCAAAAGAATTTAATTAAAGAAACAAAATAGCCCTGGCTGGTGTGGCTCGGCACCAGCCTGTGAACCAAAGGTCACTGATTTGATTCCCAGTCAGGGCACATGCCTGGGTTGTGGGGCAGGTCCCCAGAGAGGGGTCCTGAGAGGGAACCACACATTGATATTTCTCTCCCTCTCTCCCTCCTTTCCCCTATTTCTAAAAATAAATAAATAAATAAATCTGAAAAAGAAGAGAGAGATGTTAAACTTTCTAAGAGTGAGAACATCATTTAAAAATGGAAACAGGCCCTGGTTGGTGGCACAGTGGATAAGGCACTGGCCTGCGAACCCAAAGGTTACTGATTCAATTCTCAACCAGGGCACATAACCAGGTTGCAGCCAGGTTTCCAACCAGGTCCATAGCTGGAGGCAGGTGAAAGGCAACCATACATTGATATCTCTCTCCCTCTCTGCCTCTCTCCCTTCCCTTCTTTCTGAAAATAGTGAATAAAATCTTTTAAGAAGAAGATTTAAAAAAAATTTTTTTAAGGAAACAAAAGAATTAAAAAATTTTGTGACCCCCCCCACTCCGATATTGCTGGATAACCTTATGTTCATATTCAAGTGATTAGTGTTTTAGAGTATTATTGAACTAGCCGAAATTTAGAGTGCTACTCCTGGTTTATGGATATGGGAAGGTGGAAGGAAGTTGAGAAGTTAATTAACATAAATTTCTCCCTTCCCTCCTTTACTCCCCACCCCACCTCATGCCTTCAGCCTCCTCTTTCTTCTTTACTGTTTCCAAAAGGATCTTAAGCTTTTCCCAAGGCCATAAATCTGATGAAAAACATGGATCTTATGCCTCTGCCCCATATCCATATGCTTATCAAACAAAACTGACCTAAAATTCCTGGGCATCCCCAGACCCACAGAAAGCCACCCTGGGTGCAAAGAAACCTACCTGGTTTCATAGTTTTCCCATTATCTGTCCCCAGTCACCCCACGTCATCCCATTTTAGAATAACATAGTCTAAAGACCTAACATGTCAGGAAATTGATAGGCTTCAGAGGATAAATTTTGGGTTCCTTTACTGCTTTTGTTCAAAGAGGTTAACTTCCATTTGGAGATTTTCTAAGAAATACAAGTCATGCTGTTTAATATGAAAGTTCTGTCATTAATATTATTTCAAATTCCCTCCTTCCTCCCCATCCCATAGTCAATTAAATCCATTGCCCCATTCTGCTCTAAAAATAAGGGACAGTACTTGCTGTGGTTATATAAAATGCTTTGTATTTGAAGTTTGAGGAGTTTTGGCATAAAAATTGCATGAATGAACATTTTGTTGACCTTTCTCCAACTGTCAGTTCTCTTTAAACTCAAGTGAGAATATTTTTTCAGTTGTCCCTAAAGAAATGTAAAGGAAATAACCCTTTAAACATGTATTATTTATAAATCCAATGCAGCAAAAGCATCATCAATAATTTAGTGATCCCATATGCTTGGTTTCTTTAAGGCACCATCATTAAAACTCTCACATGTTCAATATCTCTGGTCAGCAGTATTCCACACCCACCCCACTTGACATTTACTGCACAGGAAAAAATATAACAGCAGTAGAATAAGTAGTCGATTAAATGCCAATTTCAGACCACAAAGACACATTTCATCAATAGCTCATAAGAAAGGCTAACGTTAACCCTACAATGCCCACACTTTCTCCATTTAAATTTTAAGAAATGGGGAATGCCTTAAAACCTGGGGTGGGGTAAAGTCATGCAAGACAGTCAAAACTGTGTTGAAATGTTAAGACATTGAAGAATAATTACAGCTATTTCCCAGTACTTACTAACCAGAACCCTACCCATGACAAACCAGCTACATTCTCTCCTTAAATCCTCACAGCAACCCCAGGAAGTGAGACTCAACTTGTAGGCGAGGACATCAACACTCAGGCAGGTTAAGTAACTTGCTCTAAGATTTGGACTCATCATAGCTATTCAACAGCTGAGCTAGGCTGCCCACCTAGGTCTGCTTGAATCTAAGGTTATGCTTTATCCTTAAAGCTACATTCAAGTGCTTTTAGATCCATGAATATTTATGTAAGTTCAACATATGTTTAGCAGGTTGTTACTGAAATGGGCCTGGGCTAGCACTTTTTGTTATCATTCTCCATAGATCCCTCACATGAGCTGAGGAAATCAAGACTGATTTGATTTATAAAGGGAGTTGCAAGGGTGGACACAATGGCAGACAGAAGTGAAAGCTCAGGGGATCACCCCATTAAAGGATAGGTTGACACTCCACTAAAGGACAGCTCTGGGAGAGTGGGAGTGCAGCCACACGCATATCCTTGGGGTTGCCAGTGATGCCAAGAATGTCCCTCGGCTGAGTACCAGTGAAGGGCATGGTGGGCCATGCCCTTCCAGCCAGAATAATTCGTACACAGACTTTTGGAAATTCTGTAGCACCTCTTAAGCCTTTTCACTTCATTAAATGGGCAGTAATTAGTTACATTACTCCCTTGGTGAAGGAATGGTCTTAGATCATAAATTCCCTAAAAGGAAAAATCAATTCAAGGTTACCATTTTTCCTAGGACCCGGTAGTTATCATAATAAAATGGATTCTACTACTGTAGACCCAGCTATATGATTACACATGGGAATAGTAATACCATTCTGTATTTGTTTTGTAGGGTGGCCATCAAAATGTAACACAAACTTTATGGCTTAAAATAGCAATTATTTTTTTCAACTTTCTGGAGGTTGGAAATGCAAAATCCAGCTGTCAGCTGGGCCGTATGCCCTCTGAAGGCTGTAAGGGGGATCCATCTCTGCCTCATTCAGCTTCCCACAGTCCCTCGGTTTGTGGCAGAATTACTCCTGTCTCTACCTCTTGTCACTCGCTCCTCGGCCTTCTCTCTGCCTGTGCCTTCTCCTCTTTTGTCTCATAGGGAAGCTGGCCATTCAATTTAGGTCCTGCTGGGTAAGCCAGGATGGCCTCACCTCACAACCTTTAACATAATTACATCTTTAAGACCCTTTCCAAAGAAGGAGACATTTCATTCACCTGCAACACTTGGAACATGGACGTATTTTGGTAGGGGGAGCACCTTCAACCCACTCTAGCATCTCACAAGATTGTGGTCAGGATATAATTAAAAATCATAAAAAATAGCAGCTACTGAAGGGCTGTGGGGACAATGTACATTGATATTCTTCTTCCAGAGAGCAGCGTTTCAATAGTACGACAGACTTTGGTGACTAGCGAGGAGGTCCCGAAAGTATAACTGTTTTTACATAAAATGATACAGATTTGTTGTTCTTTCAAAAAAGAAAAGCTGGAGAGCCTCTTGGGGTGGATCCTGATTAGTAGTTCTCAAACGCTAGTGTACGTAAAAATCAAGGGTAAGAGCAGATTTAAAGGATGAGTTTCCAGGCCCCATAATCAGCAATGCTGATTCAGTAGATCTGGTTGATACCTGGAAAGCTGCATTTTTATTTTATTATTTCTTTATTTAAGATTTCTTTTATTTTATTATTTTTAGAGAGAGGGGAAGGAATAGAGGCAGAGAGGAAGAGAGACATCGAGGTATGGTTGCCTTTCACCTGCCTCCAGCTATGGACCTGGCTGGAGGCCTGGCTTGCAACTTGGTTATGTGCCCTGGCTGGGAATCGAACCAGCACCTTTGGGTTCACAGGCTGGCGTCTTTCCACTGAGCCACCAGCCAGGGCCAAAAACTGCATTTTTAAAAATTTCCCAACAACTATAACTACAGTATCTCCTTGAACTGGCTCCTATTTTTTTCTTTAAATATCTTAGAGCAGCTGCCTTAAACCTTGAATTTTATCATTTAATTCAGCCATTATCTTGAGACATTAAATCATAGAAAAGTTACAAGATTTCTTGAGAAAATATGTAAAATAAGTCTTTTAGGGGACACATGAAATTTCCATTTAGATTGTAGGACTACATCTTGCTTTGTGTAGTTTAAAATGTCTCAAAACTTCAAAAACAGACAAAGGAGGTATTTCTCTAGAAAACTCCCCCAAGTACCTCTCTGAGTGTTTTGAAAGAAGTTAGTGCTAATATCTTGCTAAGGATATATATATATATATATATTTTTTTTTTTTTTCCACCCAAGGACTGCAATTTCAAACTTGCTAATATGGGTTTAATATGCTGTTTGAATGCCTGTGATTTTAATGTGTTTATTTATGGGCTGAGAAATGCAACCCATGTTTGAACCTATAGTGGGAACTTTGTATCTTTTTTAAGGTATTTTCACCTAATGGAATTTATTAAAGATTAATTTCACCAAGCCACTAAGCATGCACGTGTTAGTTTGCCTGCAATGTGACCATGAAGCTGCGCCAGGCTTGAACGCCTCATCCCAGAGTTCCTAGAGAACTGTGCCCGCTCTTGTTATGACCAATTGAAAAGGAGAATTTACTGTCTGCCTGGTGAGTCAACCAGAGGCCTGAACTCAGAATCTTGCCTTATTTGGCATACCTGCCTCTTTATGTCGTATATTTAGCTAATTCAATTTCTACTCAGGGAGACTCACTGTTTGGTTGTTTTGTTTTATGTTTTGAGTGATGGTAGTTCTTTCTTGTCCAGGAAGCAATAAAGTTAGCTTTAGTTTTCTTCATCATTGGTGGTATTTTGATTTGTCAGATTCAAAGAAAAAGTTGTTTGAGAAATGAACTTGATAAATTCTGCGTATCTCCCATAAAATTAAATGTTTAATGTATCCTGACAAGGGTTGGTTGTTTTGGTGAAGCCATATGTCAACCTTCGCTCAGTTCCTCACTCCACAGAAGACAATTTGTGTTTGTGTAATAGTTTTTCTTAGACTGCTTTGTCTTCATATAATGCACCGTGTTGCAATGAAAATAAACTGTAATATCATTGAATAAATTACCCAGCGGATTTAGTTAGAAAGTACAAACATTTCTCAATCCAAAATTTTATCTTCTCTTCAAAACACTCTGACAAACTTTCACCAGATTGATGAGAGAAAATTGTGACAATGTCTTCATTCTTAGGACTGGAACAACAAATTACCATAAACTAAGTGGCTTAGGACAATGGAAATTTATTCTCTCACAGTTCTGGGGGCAAGAAGCCTTGACATCAAGGTGTAAGCGGGTTTGCTCCCCAATAGGAGATCTGCTCCATGACTGGCTTCCAGCTTCTCACAGCCGTCAGTGATCTTTAGTTTGTGGCAGGAGAACCCCAATCTCAGCCTCTGTCTTTACACTACTTTCTTCCTGCTGTCTCTATGTTCAAATCACCTTCTCCTTCCTCTTATAAAAACACAACTCATTTGCTTTAGGGCCTAATATACAAGGGCTGTCCTGAAAGTATTGGGCTTGCAAACTGTTTTAATTATATTGACATTGGCTTGATACTTTCCAGACAGACCTCGTATGTCACACTAGAATCCCCATGCTGTGTTGAGGGCTAGGTAGAGAAAGACAAAAAAACAATGTGGAAGGAAATAATTCATAAAGTTTCTCAAAATTTTATTTAAAAAATATAAATTCAGAAATCCAAGTATAAGAGACACCAAGTGCAAGAAACGTGAAGAAAAACATACTAAGTACAACAAAATAATATTGCTTGAAACCATTGATGACAAAAGAAGGCTTTATACATAGAAAAGAAAAAAAAAAAACATTATGTACAAAGCAACCAAGCAAAATTTATGACAGACTTCTTGTCAAAAAAATAATGTAGCCCTGGCTGGTGGCACAGTGAATAAGGCACCTGCCTGTAAACCCAAAGGTTGCTGGTTTGATTCCCCAGCCAGGGCACATAACCAGGTTGCAAGCCAGGTCTCCAGCCAGGTCGTAACTGGAGGCAGGTGAAAGGCAACCTTACATTGATGTCTCTCTCCCTCTCTGCCTTACTCACTACTGCTCTCTATGAAAAATAATAAATAAAATCTTTTAAAAATATAATAATAATGTAAGCCAGAAGGTAATGGAGCAGTATCTTTCAAGTACTGAAAACAACAACAATGCTATTGACATTGAATTCTATTCTCACCAAAAGTGTTTCTCAAGCAAAGAAAAAATAAATATTTCTGCAGACACATAAAACCAGGAAAACTGTCATCACCAGTAAACTTATGCTACAATAAATTTTAAAGAATGTTATTCAAGCAGAAAGAAAATAGTACAGATAGAAATAAAATCTATACAAATAAATAGCTTGATAAATGGTAAACATGTGGGTAAATAGAAATGATATTTTTCTTAAAAAAAAATCTCTTAAAAAAATAATCACCTTTTACTGCTCTGGCTGGTAGCACAGTGGATAAGGAGCTGGCCTGGGAACCCAAAGGTTCAACTCCCCAGCCAGGGCACATAACCAGGTTGCAAGCCAAGTCTCCAGGCAGGTCTGTAACAGAAGTAGGAGTTTAAAGAAAAAAAATTAAAGTGATGAAGGACATTCCTTTACCTCCTTCAAACTTGCCCACGGACCCTTTCATGAAGAACTTTGGTACCAGTCTGTGGGAAAACACGAAACTAGTAGATCTGAATAAACTTTCTTTGCCTCTTAAGTCACTGGCACGTTTCATAGCAAAATTCCCTGGAGCTTTTCCCAGTTATGTATCGTAGTCATTCTGCTGGGTCTTCTCAACTCATTTGCTTTAGGGCCTAATATACAAGGGCTGTCCTGAAAGTATTGGTCTTGCAAACTGTTTTAATTATATTGAGGGCTAGGTAGAGAAAGACAAAATTCTTTTGTCCTACAATATTCCTGGAATGGCCTTTATTCGATGAATTCTCAACCTGGAAAGGTCATCTTTCACACTTGAGTTCCTTTCTGACTAAATCACCTGATTTTGTAGAATAATCAGTTTTTTACTGGGACCAGGTGACAGAAGGGTTTTTCATTCTCAGTAAAAGATTTGAGAATTTTATTTTGATGGGGCTGAATAATGTAGCAGAACTTATGTGCAAATATAAACTATTTGGAAATCTGTTTCAAGAGCATAGCTCTCTGTTGTGTTTTTGTTTGTTTTGTTTTGTTGTTGTTGTTGTTCTTTTTAGACATTTGTTAGAGAACAGAGTGGTAGTTCATATCTGATCAAAGATTATAGTTAGATATTTAAGTAAAAGTATTCTTTGCAAAACTAATGTTTTACACATGTTGTTCAAGTTAGGTAGCATAAAGATAAAAGTGAAATTTAATAGTACAGTGCTGAACCCTTCTTCCTTTTTAAAGAGTGCTTTGGAGATAGGCATCTTATCCCCTAATTTTGATTGCCTTTATGCTATGTAAAAAGAGGGAGTGAGAAAAACACATGATGTAATATCGTATTAATGAGGCAAATGATTAGTGATTATTTACTTTAAACATGTAATAAAGACTACTCTTGAAAAAGAAAGAAAGAAAGAAAGAAACCCATACCACCGTGAAAATGCGAAAGACCAAAGAAAAAATATTCAGAAACAAGCAAGTGGAAAAGAAAGGTCATGTGCAAAGACATGACATTAAGGCTGAACATAAGTCAGAAGATGGTGGCATAGTATCATCCAGTGCCTAGAGAAAACTAGCCAACTTAGAATTGTGAACCCATAGCATTACCTTTCAAAATCATGGTGAAATAAACATGTTCAACAAAGAGATAACAAAACTTAGGAGTTAACTAAGAGACCATCACCATAGGAACTTGTAAAGGATGTGCTTAGGTAGAAGAGTGATCACGGAAGATCAGAAGTGAAGGAAGATATAATGAATAAAGAAAATCATAAACATGTGGACTGATGTAAACAACTGTTATCTTGATGTCTGAGGGTTTTGGCATCCCTAAGGCAGACACCTCATTCACTTTACTTGGGGAAGGGTATCATTATTTAATATAATGCTTTACTTCACATGTTTACCCCAGGACCCTCTGCCTAAAACCATTCTTACATGGCCCATATTACCTTTGGTTCAATATCTCAAGAGAATGAAACTCTAGTCATAACCATGCAGAAGCTTTATTTTTCTTTAATCTGGTGTTATATTTTAATTTTTCCTCCTTATGAAAAGGAAGCCTCCAAACTGGCCTCACACAGCACCCTGACTCACCCACCTTCCTCTCCCTTGCATAATTATCAAGCATCAGTACAGTGAGTTTCTGGCCAGCATCCGGTGGTCTTAGGAATAAGATCCTGGGTCTATTGACTATGGGGACAGAGTTTTCAATCAAACTAAAAGTATCTCAGTTGTGTTTTAGCTCCTGACCCAGGAAAGCAGAGCAATCCTACCAGACAAATTCTTGTGAAATCAGACAGAAATCTTGTGTAACTCCATGGCTCACACCAAAATCAGATGCCATGATCAATTCCTCCTACCCTAGAACCAACCAATCAATAGGGACCACATACCTAACCATTTTAGTCACCATGATTATTGTTTTTTTTTTTCTTTTTTCTTTTAATTATTTTTAAAGATTTTATTTATTATTTTTAGAGAGAGGGGAAGGGAGAGAGGCAGAGAGGGAGAGAGACATCCATGTGTGGTTGCCTTTCACCTGCCTCCAGCTAGAGACCTGGCTGGAGACCTGGCTTGCAACCTGGTTATGTGCCCTGGCTGGAAATCAAACCTGCAACTGTTAGGTTCGAAGGCCGGCGCCTTATCCAATGTGCCACCAGCCAGGGTTTGATTATTGGTTTTTAAATCCCTATATAATCCATTCCCTGAAAACCACTGGGGAGCCAGGTCTTTGAACATTAGCTCACCTGAGACTCCAGGCATGGTGCCATCTCCTTAATTAATAAATTCTCACTTTCTTGGCTGCAAATTCCTGTTTGTGTCTCATTGGGCTTTGATGAGTGTGGGCAAATGGACCCATTCAGTCAGGTAACATCATGTTTTGCTTAGAGGAGAAAAGGCAATCTGGTGTCTAATACTTGTTATACTGACATTATAAAATTGCCTGGCTTTTATCCTTACAAGCACCCCTCATTTCATTAATGTCCAATGCCTCCAATTCCTGGCATTTCTAGTGTTCAAAAATTGGCTTAGATTTTAGCTTTCTTGGGTTTGTTAAGTCAATTATCACTCATCTACCTCTCTTCTGTCTTCCAAAACTTTGTCTTTTTCCCAATTTTTTGCCCTTATGAATATATTGTTTTTCATCCCTTTTCTAGCATTTTAATGACATTTCCATTGGCGAAAAGACATTTTTCCAACCCACCACATTTAACTAGAAGTCTGTCTCCTCTGACTCCCTCTTAGGAGAAAGAAGAACTTGCGAAGAGTTTCTCCTTCATCTCAAGTGTGAGAATTAAGTCGAACTTCCAGTCCTAAGCCAATCACAGGCCAATAGGAGGAAAATGCCAAGCTGATTCAGAGCTGTATCATCTGGAGGGCAATGGATGTTTAAGATCAACCACAGCATTTACCCCCAAAAGCCTTAATTAGTGTGTGGAAATTCAAACCCCAAACCACTTACCCAAACCGTTAGATAATCTCCTAAAGGAAGTGGTCATAGTTGATAATTCTTTATACCTTCAGCAGTAATGTATTTATTTGACTGAGGGAATGTTCTATCATCTACATACAACATGTGGAGATTATACTTATGTATAAAATAGTGAGGTAATAACTCACTATTTTCAGACAACATCTGAAATCATGGGAGAAGAAAAGCTTTAGAACTTCTCTTAGCTCACACTGCCTGAATCCTACAGGGCTAACCAGTGACCCTTTCTTTCTGTGTAAAGAGGCATTTTAAATGTTAAGGAGCTAAAAGACAGGATTATGATAGCTCTCAAGCTGAACACTAAACCAAATTATCTCAAGAGCTCTAGTCTTAAGGTCATATTTATATAATAATGTCCAAACTTGACTGGACAGAAAAGTTTGGGCTGTTTTGTTTACTGTAGCTTACATGTACATTTGAGACACTTATTTGGAAAGCCCAGTTCTGCTCTGCAAGGCAAGAAGGGAGCGTCTAACAAATTTAATCAAGTGCAGTTTTGGTCTGAATTTTTTTCATAATCATAAGGATGTGGTTGAATATAAAAATGTAAAAGGAAGTCAGTTTATTAAAAAGAGAATAAAAGTTATGTTAGGTGCCAAAAAAAATAAACCATCAGAAGCACGGAAAGGCTTGTTTTCTTACTGTTGAGAACCAAACAAGTAGCAGCAGATGGTGAAGGGCTGGGGAAGTTGATCTTCGTATTTTCCTTTCAGAGACATGGGCAGCTCTGCTCTGCTCCAGCGCATTGGGCCAAGGGAATGGTATTGGCAGAATTTCTAATTCTTCAAAAGAAATGTAAGATTTCAATTTAATGCTATCTCTCTTGATTTTTAACTTTGATACGTTAGAAAACATTTTACGTAGCTTGTGGTCCCACAAAATACATCTGCTGGCCATGAATCTGGCCCTGATCCTCAATTTTCAACTCTGTTTTAGGGGAAAACCAGATATCTGTTAGGAAGAGGATTGCTGCATTACTTAGGAAAACATGCTGGTAGATGTTTTTGCTGAGCTAGTCTACAGTGCTTAGTTGTTGCTGTACATAACAAAGTAAAACAAATATTTGATTTCCATGGAATTTAGGAGCCAAAATAAGGACAGAAGGAAGTTTTTGGAAGTGAGTCTGAAAGCAAATTCCAGCCATATGGTTGATGACCTGCATCCAAGAAGAGAAAGATGGTAAGGAACAGTGAGTGACGGGAAGCTTTACTGTGTGTGTGTGTGTGTGTGTGAGAGAGAGAGAGAGAGAAAGAGAGAGAGAGAGAGAGTGAAGCATGTTGCACATGTACCTTGAGTGTGAGCCCTGTTCACAAAGGCATAGCCGTGGTGATACCAGGAGAAGAAAAGCCAGAGTTGACCCTTGGGAAGGTCTGAAAGGACGACCGAAGGGATTAGGAACATTGAGTACCAAAATGTGTATGTGTATGAAAAAAGAAAATAATAATTTCAGCTAATTCATTTAAATGTAATGAGTGACATGTGACCACAGGGACTTTAAAGGAGGCATTATTTTTGTGTTACTAGACGAAGAACCTATTTTCTTCTTTCAGACACTGGAGCTACCAAGCCTTTCCTGCCACCTACTGACTGTTGGTTGCAATTAAAAAAATATCCCTGAATACAAAGTATAAAGAATAACACCACAACCAATGTGTCAGCTGAAGAAATAAACTGTTATTAATAAAGTTTGAAATCTCTTGTATGTCTCTCCATGACCGAATCTTCCCACCCTTCAGAAGTATCCAATCTCTTGAATTATGTATTTCATCCCAAAACATGTATAAATATTTTTCTTCATATGTATGTATCTCCAAGCAATGCTGCTATTATTTGGCATGTGTTTAAAGTTTATGTAAATGGTATTATTCTGCATGGATTCTCCTGTATGAAATCTTCTGCAGGTTACTTTGTAAACCTATATATTTCTGAGATTCATCCATGTTGACCAGGGTAGTGTAGAATTCTATTTAATAAATATATCATAACTTATGCACCCATAATCCTTTTGATGGGCATTTTGGTAGCTTCCAATGTTTACTGAAATAAACATGTCTTCTCTGAACATTCTAAAATATGCCCCCACGTATAAATGTTGAGTTTCTTAATTAAATCACAAGAATGGAATTGTTTTGTCATTAATGTTTACACGTCTCATCTTTTTTTTTTTTTATCATTGCCAAACTGTTTCTCAAAATGATTTTATGATTTCCTACTCTCTCTGGTAGTGTATAGCAGTTCTCATTGTTCTGCACCCTCATCTCTACTTGTTACTGTCAGGTTTCTGAATTTTTGTAGCTCTAGTGTGAGTGCAGTGATGGTTCTCTGTGGTTTTGGTTTCATGGCCTTGAAGGACTTTTGCAGGGGATATATGAATCAACTTGGAGGGAAATGTTGCTATTTTGAAACTTTTTAAGTGTTTATTTGAGCCAAATTGACTACACGTGCCAGGGAACAAGATCTCATTTGCTCTCAGAAACTTTGCTATTACATCTTTCTATTTACAAATGTGTTTTGTTTAGTTCATCTTAAATACAGGTTTATACTACCTCATAAAGATTTTGGATTTCTTCTCCTTTATTAAATTTATTCCTAAGGATCAGACTGGTGTGGCTCAGTTGGTTGGGCATCATTCTGCAAAGTTGTTGGTTCAATTCCCGGTCAGGGCAAATACCTGGGTTGCAGGTTTGGTTCCTGGTCAGGGTGGGTATGAGAGGCAACCAATTGATGTTTTTCTTTTACACTGATGTTTTTCTCCCTCCCTTTCTCCCTCCCCTCCCCTCTATCTGAAAATAACATATTAAAAAAAAAAAAAAAGTATTCTTAGATATTTCACATTTTTACTGCAAATGTATTGGCCTTTTAAATTTATTTTTTTATTTAAGTGTAGTTGGTATACAATCTTATACTGGTCATATTGGTTTCAGGTGTACAAGACAGTGATTTAACATTTTAAACAAATGAATTGTTTTAAAATGACATTTTCTAACAGACATTTTTTGTGCTAGGGTACCTTAACACACTTTTTATATTGATTTTTGTATTCAGTAGCATTGTTAAATTATTATAGGAGTCCTAAGACTTTATACTTGTAGGATATTTTGGATTTTCTGTGAAGACAATCATATGTTCTATGAATTTTTATGATTTTTTTCCTTTTAAGTTTCTCTTACCTATTTTTCTGATCTTATTATACCATCCCAGGATGTGGTATAGTGTTGAGTAGAAATAGTGAAAACTAGAAAGCACCTTTTTACAGCCCTTGATCTATTAGGAAGTAGTACTCTGAAGTCTGTTTTCTATGAGTTTGCTTTAAAAACAATTTTTTTTAAAAAGATTTTTCTTTTTTAGAGCGAGGGGAAGGAAAGGGGAAAGTGAAGAAGAGAAACATCAATTGGTTGCTTCTCACCCGCCCCCAACTGGGAACCTGTCGCCAGCATGTGCCCTGACTGGGAATTGAACCAGTGACCTTTCAGTCTGTGGGCCTGTGGTAAAGTCACAACAGCCAGGGCTATTTTTTAAAATCATGAATGTGTGTTACAATTTGTCTTTCTGGTCCTGCATACATTAATATTTGATTTGGCTTGTCCCCTTTATTCTGTTAATCTAGGAAATTACATGAATAGAATTTTCCAGACTTAAACCATTCTTGTATTTAGGGGATAAACTTGAGTTTATCTCAGAGTGAATGCAGTTTTCTTTTCTTACACTATTTTGCCTGGCTATAGCACACTGGCCATGTAAAAATGAATTGGGGCATATTCTCCTCCTGTTCTCTGCTGTGAAAACCAAAAGATGCAATAGAAATATTAGTTTTTTAATTTGGAGGGGTCATTGAGGACATTGAAAAAATAATTCTCAAGAAAAATAAATAGATAAATAAACATAGAAATAGATAATTCATCTCCCTCTATAAATGTGTAGACTATTAAACTATATGTTAGGGGATCTTTTTAAAGACAGAGAAAGAGCTCCCTTTTCTGCCCATAAGACATTGGAGGACTTTTGGTCAAGATGATGGCATAGGTAAACATCATTCACAACCCATCAAATTACAACAAAAATCTAGAGTAATCATCCCTCAGAACCATCAGAAATTAAGTTGACTAGAGGTCTGACTGTAATGGAATTAAATAAACCATGTCTGTATCCAGACTGGTAGGAGGGGAACAGACATGGAACGGGCAGATCTCACATCCACATGTTCTGGATAAAAATTTGAAAGAGATGTCTTGGGAGCAAGAAGTCCCAGCCCTATACCAGGACCCCTAGCTCAGGGTTCCAGTGCCAAGAAGATAAGTCCCCATAACTTCTGGCTGCAAAAAAAATGAGCGAGGATTGAGTTGGTAGAAAAAATGTCTGGAGTCCCAAGCAGTTCCCCTTAAAGAACCCTCATACTGACTTACACTCACTCTCTGTGAACTCCAGCATCAGAGTAGCAGCTTGAAAGGTACCAGTGGCACACAGGGAGGAACTGAAGCGGCTGGCATCAAGGAGGGAGCTGAGGGACAGCTTTTTCCCAGATAGAGGCAATTGGGCATTTTCTGAATGCTCCCATCACAGGGCCACAGAGCCACAGAGCCAGCAGGCAGGTGCCCTATCTAAGTCTCCATCAACCTGGCTAATACTGTTTGCCCTGTCCTGGAGGTCCCTGAGACTCTGTCCCACCCAACTTATGGGACCACCTGTGATATGAAAGGCTGGTCTTGGCTCATGCTTTACAACTTCCTAAATCCTATTAAATAAGCAACAGCTAGCTGGCCTCAGTGAGCCCCAGGTCTGGCACTAGCCACAGCCAGCCTAGATTCACAGCTTGGCTTTACCTGGGAATCTCCAAGCCCAATACAAGTAGACGCCATCTCAGATTGCTTTACAGCTCAGGCAGGAACTTACAGCCAAGATTGCTGTACCCAGCAAATATATCATTTAGAATTGAGGGACAGATAAAGAGTTTCCCAAGAAGAAACTAAGAGTTCATCATCACCAAACCATTATGTATGTAAAATGTTAAAGACACTTATTTAAGAACAGGAAGCTTAAAACTATGAATAGTGAAATGGTAAAAATAGAAATCTATCAAGAATTGAATCTAAAAAACAAATTAAGCAAACAGAAATAGCAGAGACAGAATCATGGATATGGAGAGCATTTTGATGGTTGCCAGATGGGAGGGGAATGGGTGAGGAGGTGAGGGGATTAAACAGTACAAATAGGTAGTTACAGAATAGCCATAGGGATGTATAAAATACAGTATAGGAAATGGAGTGGCCAGAGAACTTATACACATGACCTATGGACATGAACAATGGTGGGGGGAATTGCCTAAGGGAGTTGGGGTGCTGGGTGGAGAGGGACAAAGAGGGAAAAATTGGGACAACTGTAATAGCATAACCAATAAAATGTAACTTTTAAACAATTTTTTTTCTTTTTCTTTTTAAAATTTTTTGTTGTTGTATTACATCCATTCCCTTTTTGCTCCCCTCCATCCTCCTCCCCACCCACCCATTCCCCCCAAAGTCAATCCCACCTGTTGTCCATGTCCATGGTTCCTTTATACTAGGTTCTTGTCTAAGCTGCTCCCCTTTCTTGCCTCTGCCTCCCCCCTCCCCCCAACCCCTTTCCCCCTGACCACAGAAGACTTATTCATTGTATTCATATATTTGGTTCTGTTTTGCTTGTTGTTAGTTTTGCTCATTATTGTCCTGTAATGGGTGAGATCATATGATGTTGGTCCTTCACTGACTGGCTTATTTCACTAAGCATAATACTCTCCAGTTCCATCCATGTTGTTGCAAAGGGTATGAGTTCCTTCTTTCTTTCTGCTATATAGAATTCCATTGTGTAAATGTACCAAAGTTTTTTGATCCAATCATCCACTGATGAGCATTTAAGCTGTTTCCAGCACTTGGCTATTGTAAATAGTGCCGCTATGAACATAGGTGT